>PVJC01001945.1:60537-85612 GCA_004026665.1 Murina feae | reverse complement strand
AATGGATACTAAGGAGAAAATAAACAAATGGGACTACATCAAAATAAAAAGTTTCTGCACAGCAAAAGAAGCCATCAACAAAACAAGAAAGCCCACTGCATGAGAGAACATATTTGCCAATGTTATCTCCAATAAGGGCTTAATCTCCAAAATTTACAGGGAACTCATACAACTTAGCAGAAGGAAGACAAACAATCCAATAAAAAAAATGGTCAAAGGACTTAAATAGATACTTTTTGAAAGAGGACATTCAGAAGGCTGAGAGACATATGAAAACATGCTCAGAGTCACTAATCATATCGGAGATGCAAATCAAAATGACAATGTGGTACCATCTCACACCTGTAAGAATGGCTATCATCAACAAATCAACAAACAAGTGCTGGAGAGGATGCGGAGAAAAAGGAACACTCGTGCGCTGCTGGTGGGAATGCAGACTGGTGCAGCCACTGTGGAGTATAGTATAGCGTTTCCTCAAAAAATTAAAAATGGATCTCCCATTTGACCCCGTAATCCCACTTCTAAGACTATATCCCAAGAAATCAGAAACACCAATCAGAAAGGACATATGCATCCCTATGTTCATAGCAGCACAATTCACCATAGCTAAGATCTGGAAACAGCCTAAATGTCCATCAGCAAATGAATGGATTAGAAAACTGTGGTACATCTACACAATGGAATACTATGCTGCTGTAAAAAAGAAGGAATTCTTACCATTTGCAACAGCATGGATGGACCTGGAGAGCATTATGCTAAGTGAAATAAGCCAGCCAGAGAAAGATAAATATCACATGATCTCACTCATTTGTGGAATATAATGAACAACATAAACTGATGAACAAATATAGAGCCAAAGGGAAAAAATTTTTTTTACAATATAATAGAAGTAGATTTTGATCTGTTATTTGCAGATTTTTAATATTTCTTACAACTTTTGTATTATTATACTATGTTAGTACAGTTTTGGTAACATTATTATATTTAAAATCTTTTTTCTTGAAATATTAATGTTTATTGCATGTAACATTATACTTAAAAACGTTTTTCTTAAAATATTAATAAAAACAACACAAAAACTCAGCCACAAAGTATTGCCTGGGCAGCAATGAGCCGGACAGAGCAAAGAGTCTGGACTTTGTAGGACCAGGAGGCCTGGGAGGTCCTGGTGAGAGTCCTAATGAGAGTTCAGACAGAGTGGCTACTAGACCATTGGCTGCAGGTGACATTCCTTAAGGGGGCTCCGGTTTTGCTTCTGTTTTCATCCTCATCCAAGGATATTTGCCCATTAATTTTTGATAGATCCTCACTTCCCCCAACTGATGGGCGGAGAATGATGTGACCTTCAGACCAGAAATACCTGAGTGATTAACCATGCACCTTATATGGACTATACATTGGACCACCAATCCACACCTGCCATATACCTTAAGCCACGGCCCCAATCAGTGTGTGCCAAATGTGCTAAGCCCCTCCCCCTTTCCACCCCTCATAAAAAGCGCTCACCCCTGTATGTGGGCCCTTTTCTCCCTTTGCGAGATGGTGGGCAGGCTCTATTCTTCTAATAAAGCCTGTAGTCCTGGTTTTCGACCTCAGACTGGTCTTTCAATTTTTAGAGAAAGTGGAAGAGGGGAAGAGAGAGAGAGAGAGAGAGAGAGAGAGAGAGAGAGAGAGAGAGAGAAACATTGAAGTGAGATCCATTGATTGCCCCCTGCATGTGCCCTGACCAGGACTGGGGATGGAGCTCACAGCTGAGGGGTGTGCCCTTGACCAGAATCTAACCCAGGATCCTTCCGTCTGCTGGCAGACACTCTATCCGCTGAGCCAACCCAGTGGCTGGTCCCTGGAGAGTCAAAACTGTTCCCATCTCACTGAAAAGTTCATAAGCAGTTTTCAGAGACTTTGCACCTCTAATGCCTCCAACGGATAACCACTGCAGGTAGGACCTTTCAAAGCATGTGAGGAGCCCTAGCTGGTCTAGGGCGTGTACCTGGGTTGCATACCTGGCCCTGGTCAGGGCGCATGTGAGAGGTAACCAATCTAAGTGTCTCTCTCACATCTATGTTTCCATGTCTCTCCCTCTCCCTTCCACTCTCTCTGAAAATCAGTATCCTCAGGTGAGGATTAACAAAAAAAATAAAACGAAGAAGTATGTGAGGAGTGTTTCCCCTTCTAGAAATTTCTCCTACAGATTTATTCAAACACATAAACCAGGAGTTGGCAAACCCAGAGAGTAAATATTTTTGGCTTTGCAGACCACACCATCTTTGTTACCACTCTGCTCTTGTAGCGCAGACAGTATGCAAATAAATGCCATGCAAATAAATGCAAATGGGCGTGGCTATGCCATGATGTAAACAACAGAGAGAATGCTGTTTACAAAAGCAGGTGGCAGGATGTGGTTCTGTCAGCACCTCCTCTAAAGTTTAGTCTGAGTTGGTGAATGAATACAAACAACCGAAATGCCTTCACGAGGGGACTGGTTAAATAGGACAGGATCCAACCATAGAGAGGAGTTGTGGGCTAAATTGTGTCCCCCGCCTCCCCAAATTCATGTCGTCCAATGGCCCCAAAGTGATCGTATTTGGAGGAAGGGCCTTGAGGGAGGTAACGAAGAGTAAATGAGGTCCTGAGTGTGGCCCCTGATCCAATAGGACTGGTGTCCTTATACAAGGAGGAGGAGATACCAGAGTCTCTGCGCAAGACAGAGGAAGTGCTGAGTGAGGACGCGGCAAGAAGGCAGCGGCTACAAGCCAGGAAGAGGACTCTCAGCGGAAACCAACCCTGGCACATTCGTCTTGGAGTCCAGCTTCCAAAACCATCCGAAAATAAATGTCTGCCGTGTGACCCAGGAGTCCGAGGTGTTTTGTTACAATGGTCCAAGCTGATTCAGACCCGGGGGATATCCTGTAGCTGAGAAAATGAGTGCTGAGTCCCCAAAGTACTCAGGTACCCGCATGCGAAGATTGCCCAGCAACAGTCTCTTAGGAAAAGAAATAAGGTGTAGCTCTAGCCGGGTTAGCTCAATGCGTGACGCACGGGCCCTCCTACTGGAAGGTTCTATTCTGGTCAAGGGCACGAACCTCAGTTGCAGGCTCTGGCCCTGGCCGGAGAGGCAGCCCATCCATGTGTCTCTCACACATCGATGTTTCTCTCTCTGTCTCTCCCTGCTCCCTTCCATTCTCTCTAACAATCAATGGGAAAAGATCCTTGGTGCGGATTATCAAAAAAAGTAATAAAGTGCAGGAAACACGCACGGAAAACATGAATGAATAAACAAATCGTGATGCCATCCACACATTGGAATGTTATTCGGCGATGAAGCTCTGACACACACTACGACGTGGGTGAACTCGTGCCGAAGGAAAGAAGCCGGACTCGAAAGGCAACATGCTGTGTGTTCTATTTCTATGATGTGTCCAGAACTGGCAGATTTGTAGAGGCAGAGAGCAGATTTGTTGTTGCCAGGAGCTGGGGAGAGGGACGTGGGACTGACTGCTTAATAAGGACAGTTTCCTCTCGGAGTGATGGAGATGTGTTGGGCCCGGGCTGCATATGAACCAGGAGGTCACAGTTCCATTCCCAGTCAGGGCACACGCCCGGGTCGTGGGCTCCATCCCCAGTGTGTGATGTGCAGGGGGCAGCCAATCAATGATTCTCTCTCATCCTTGATGTTTCTATCTCTCTCTCCCACTCCCTCTCTGAAATCCATAAAAAGTAAATTTTTTAAATGTTTTGGAATTGGATAGTGGTGGAGTTGCACAACATCATGGCTGTAGTCAATGACACTGAACTGTACGATTTAAAGTGGTTAATTTCATGTATGTGAATTTCACCTTCATAAAAAAAAATCTGCCCCTAACCTCCCCCATAAAAACAGAAACATTTTGATCTTTCCCAGACAACCTTAGACATGCGGAGCTTGTTGTGAATGTGTGAGGGAGGCCATGTGGTCAGGGGGTTGAGCCTCAATACTTGTCTGTTCAGTTCCTAAGAAACTTAAGCCATGGCACTCACCTGGCAGAGCCTCAGTTTCCTCACCTGCCAAAAGGTGATAATCGTGGCAAGGGTGGAAAAAGAGATGGGATTAAGGAACACAAACTGCCACGCATCACACTAGTAAGTCTGGTGTAGCAGAGCTCAGTTGCTTAGAGTGTCGTCCTGATGTGCCAAGGTCATAGGTTCTATCCCCAGTCAAGGCACATAAAAGAACCAAGCAGCCCTAGCCGGTTTGGCTCAGTGGAGAGAGCGTCAGCCTGTGAACTGAAGGGTCCTGGGTTCAATTATGATCACGGACACATGCCTGGGTTGCGGGCTCGATCACCAGTAGGGGGCGTGCAGGAGGTGGCTGATCGGTGGTTCTCTCTCATCCTTGATGTTTCTATCTCTCTCTCCCTCTCCCTTCCTCTCTGAAATCAATAAAAAATATACATATATTAAAAATGTGATGTAGTGGTGACGTATTGCCAATAAATGCATAAATAACTGGAACAGCAATTCAGTGTTTCTATCTCTTCCTTTCTCTAAAATAAGAAAGTAAAATAAGTCATGGGGATGTAATGTATCACACAGTTAACAATGTCATAATAACTATGTTCGGTAACAGATGGTTACTAGATCCGTCATGGTGATCACTTCATTCGGTATATGAATGTTGAATAACTATGCTGAATGCCTGAAACTAATATAATATTGTACCTTAACTAGAGGGTGTCCCCCAAAATGTCATACACGTTAACAGCTGATAGCTCAATTTTGCAAATGAAATGTATTGAATAAACACTTGCCTTTATAATTATTCAAAGTGTGTGTATACATTCTTGGGGAACACCCTGTATATTTTAATTTAAAAAGTAGTGAATTCTATGTGCACCAGGAATGGAGGCCTCCGGGTGGGGGAGTGGAGATGGCTACAGCTACGGGGAATGTCACCTCCAGCGCCCACCACACCTCGGGCAGTGGAGCGGGTGCAGTACTGCTCCCAAGCCCCAAATGCCTGTCCTTCAGGAGCCTCCGAATGTGCCCTTTGTTGGAATAGGATCGTTGTGGATGCAATTAGGGATCTTGAGATGAAACTGATCTGCATTTAGGGTGGGTTTGGGCCCTACACCCAATGGGCCCTGGAGGTTCAATGGTGTGAAAAATTGTTGCTAAGAGATCGCTGCAGGTTCCAACACTGTGCATTCAGAATGATCCCAAGTTTGCAAAATCAGCCCCGAGACCTGTTTTGTAAACAAAAATGACCAGAAGGGAAGCTACCAAAATGCCAGCATTGGGGGTGTTCTGGCAACGTGGTTTGTTCTTATGCGCTTCTTTCTGAAAACGGTCACAGATTGTCCGCAATGAGCACGGGTTCCTTTGGCACACAGAAAAAAATGCGAAGGACATGGAGGGCTGTGATGACTCCGCAAAAAGAGACCAGAGCTTGAAGGGGCCAAGAGGCTGAGTGACCATCTTTAGCCGGGGCCCTGCGTCCTTGGCAAGGCTTCCTCACCACCTCAGGGGTTGCTCCTTGCTGAGCCTGGCGGATACGAGAAGCTGGGACCTCCAGGGAAAGAATTTTCAGAAACAAAAGCAACTCTGATGCAAAACTTAGCCAGGACCTTGGGGGTCAGGGAAAACAATCCGCCCAGCACAGGAATTTCCTCTGCAGGCTGCGTCCAGACTTCTCTGTGGTTCTCTCTTAAAAGATCTGACAGAGCCTGGCTGGTGTGGCTCAGTGGTTGAATATCAACCTATGAATCAGGTGGTCATGGTTCGATTCCCAGTCAGGGCACATGCCTGGGTTGCAGGATTGGCAGGAGGCAGCGGGTCAATGATTCCCTTTCATTATTGATGTTTCTATCTCTCCCTTCTCCCTCTCCTTTCCTCTCTGAAATCAATAAAAAGTATATTTAAAGAAAAAGATCCGAAAGAGTTGGTGTACACATCTCTTGAAGCCTTTACTCCATGCCGCTTAACAAATAGTGTGGAATCTCCTCTCCCATCCTTGGAGGTAGGTATGGTGGTTGCACCC
Source organism: Murina feae (assembly GCA_004026665.1). Lineage (NCBI taxonomy): Eukaryota > Metazoa > Chordata > Mammalia > Chiroptera > Vespertilionidae > Murina > Murina feae. The sequence continues at coordinate 79,596 of PVJC01001945.1, read as the reverse complement.
AATTTACAGATGGAAAACCAGAGGCACAGGAAGAGAACCTCATGCCCCAAGTCACACTGCTAAGACTTGAAGCCTGATCTCCCAAGCCCAAAGTCAGGGCTTTTTTCTGATGGGTGGTGTCTGTCCATTCACTAACTCACTCAGGGAGCATCCACTGAGTGCCCAGTGTATGCCGACCACTGTGCCAGACATGACAGACACAGTGTCTGCATCCAGAGCTAAGGTATTTTTAGGGACCCGGATGTGAGAGCAGACAATGCCATCACTGGGCCCAGCTTCTTTTAAGAACATTGGGGGACAGGGATCTCACTGCTTGAAAAGCCATGTCACTCATTGCTGGTGGACTCCTGTCTGACCCCCTTATTCCTTGGGCTAGAAGTGCTCAGGTAGAGACAGAAAGCAGATTTGTTGTTGCTAGGGGCTGGAGAGTCAGCTAATCCATGTGTCTCTCTCCCATCAGTGTTTCTCTCTCTGTCTCTCCCGCTCCCTTCTTCTCTAACAATCAATGCAAAAATATCCTTGGGTGCTGCGTTCCATTTGGAAGTCCAGCCTTAGATCTGTATCTCTGTCTCCTGCTCCTAGGCCTGACTTCTGGATTCAGCAAAACAAATAGGGTAGCCTTCTTGGGCTGGCAGTAGCCTCTGACCCTTCACCTTTGGCCCTTTGAACACCCGAGACCCTCGAGGCATCACCATTTTTATGTGTTAAATATGGACAAATGGAGCAGCTGGCACCAATGTCTAGCTTCCATTATTTAAAAACAAAGTGAAGTCTGGCTCTTTTCATCATAAAAGTACTCTGTGCTATGAACTACCTAGAATAGGTAAGCTTGTAGAGACAGAGGTAAACTAAAGATTGGGGGGAGGGTGGGGGGAGAAAGTTAGTCTTGCTAAGTGGGTACAGAATTTCTGCTTGGGGTGATGGAAACTTGTGGAAATAGAGAGTAGTGATGGTCACATGGCATTGTGACTGTAACTAAGGCCCCTGAATTTTACACTTAAAAGCAGTGAAAATGGCAACTTTTATGCTATATATATTATACCACAATTTTTAAAAGCACGAAAAGTCTTAAAACATCCAAGCATATAAAACTGATAGCAATCTGGAAAGAGAGGGTCTCTTTTATTTTTTAATTTTTTTAAAAAAAAGTGACCATTTTTATTTTATTTGCTAATATTTTTATTTTTTTAATATATTTTATTGATTTTTTTTTTTTAACAGAGAGGAAGGGAGAGGGATAGAGAGTTAGAAACATTGATGAGAGAGAAACATCAATCAGCTGCCTCCTGCACACCCCCTACTGGGAATGTGTCCGCAACCAAGGTACATGCCCTTGACCGGAATCGAACCTGGGACCCCTGAGTCTGCAGGCCAACGCTCTATCCACTGAGCCAAACCGGTTAGGGCTATTTACTAGTATTTTTAAAGTTTTAATTGATTGTGTGTGTGTGTGGAGAAAGAGAGAGAGAGAGAGAGAGAGAGAGAGAGAGAGAGAGCGCGCAACTCCCTTCAGCATGCACCCCAACTGGGATCGAACCCACACCCTTAAGCATATGCCTGACTGGGAATCAAACCCAAGGCTCTTTGGTGTATGGGATGACACTCCAACCAACTGAGTCACACTGGCCAGGATTATCTCATTATTATTTTAAACAATCTGGGTCCTTCCTTCTTCATTATGTCACACAGTTTCAATGCTTTCTGTCTGCTCTGTTCACTGGATGTCTACAGTACCTGGTACACAGTAAGAGCTTAGTAAGGACCCATGGACTCTATTCAGGCTTCAATGAAATGCAAAAACCTGTGGAGAAACTGATTCCCTCCTTCGCCGCTGGCAGGGCCGTACAGTGGGACGGCCACTTCGGAACACAGTCTGGCAGTTCCTTGAAAGGTTACCTATAGAATTACCATGCGACCCTCTAGGCACGCGCCCAGGAGGAATGGAAACACACATCCACGGGAATCTTTGCGCTCGATTACTCAGGGCACAATCGCCAAAAGGTGGAAACAGCCCAAGGTCCCGTCACAGAAAAACAGATCCACCAAGTGTGGCCTAGCCACACTCCACACGAGAGAGTATTACTCAGCCACAACCAGGAATGAAGTTCTGACACCGGTTACCGCGGGGATGAACCCTGAACACACCTCCCCAAGTGGGAGGAGCCAGGTGTAAAGAACGCAGATTGGATTCTGTCAGCCACGTGAAAGCAAGCCCAGAACAGGGCGTTCTTGGTTGCTTAGGCTCGGGGTACAAGGCCCAGGAGGTGGGAGAGGGAGCGCAAAGGTGCAGGGCTGCTGTTCGTTTTTTGTTTTGCTTTTTTTTTTTTTTTGAGATGATGAAAATGCTGAAGGTTGCATGTGTCTGTGAATATACTGAAAACCATTGATTTGTCCACTTTATTTATTTATTTCATTGATTTTTTACAGAGAGGAAGGGAGAGGCATAGAGAGTTAGAAACATCCATCAGCTGCTTCCTGCACACCTCCCACTGGGGATGTGCCCGCAACCCAGGTACAAGCCCTTGACTGGAATCGAACCTGGGACCTTTCAGTCCGCAGGCCGACGCTCTATCCACTGAGCCAAACCGGTTAGGGCTGATTTGTCCACTTTAAATGGGGCATTACATGATATGTGAGTTATAGCTGAGCTGGGTTGGGGAGAAGCTGGGTGCCGAGGGAGGCCCAAGGTCCCTGGGAGTAAGGGAGAAAGATGGAGGAGGGAGGAGGGAGGTGGGAGGAGAGGCCCCTCCCCGAAGGCCGAGGTCAGGTCAGACTCAGCCCAAACGAGTAACAGTAACGGAGTAACTGTTTCCCTTGGGGCCTCACAGAAATGAGCTGAGCCCTGGCTTGTGGCCCGAAGCCAGGGAGGAAGTTCCCTTAGTGGGCTCACATCGGCAGCTTTTCCTCCAGGGTTTCTGCTGCCCTGAGGTCTGGTCCTGCAGCACCAGCTCTGGCTTGTGGACCCCAGTCCCCTGCGACCCTCTGCTTTACCTCACGTACCTTCTGTGCCTTGGGTGGCTTTGCCTTCACTTGACTCATTTTTATTTAAGTTCCTCTTTAAAGACAGTCCCCTGCAGAGGTCCTGGTGGGTAGGGTTTTACCATATGAATTTGGGGGAGGGAGGGTCCAATTCAATCAGTAAAAGGAAGTGAGCCCAGGAAGGAAAGCTGGCTAGGAAAGGGAGTTTGGGGGCTAATATACAAAAAAGTCCCATGGGCAATAGCCCGCAGGACCTGAGCCTGTAGGCGAGGGAGGAGGGAGCTGGGGATCGATTCTACAGCTGCCACCAACGCCCATCAGCCACTGACTGAGGGCTCCTAGGAGTCCCTCCCCCCCCATGCAGCCTCCAGAGAAAACTCTGTAACAAAGCCATCTGGATGTTGGACTAGAACCTGTGAGGGCCTCAATGGCAAGGTCTGGGTCTGCCAAACGTCTATTCATCCCTCAGCTTTCAGCGTCACCTCCACAGGTAGCCTTCCTTGATCTGCATCTGAGCCACTTAATCCTGTGCCACATTTATCCCCAAGGTCACATCAGGGGCTAAATGGCTACTTCTCTGAGTCTTGGCTTCTCATCTGGAAAATGGGAGTCATGGACCAGCGAGAGGATAAAGCTGGGCTGGTTCAGAGCACAGGGCTTTGCCCGTCCTGCGCTGCCTGGCGGGATCCTAGGTGAACACTCCATCCAGTGCAGGTCTCTTCTCTGCCTTGGGGGCTGAGCAGGGGGGTTGGGAGGGGGGCAAACAGGATGGTTATGAGCACAGGGCAGGATGACGGGCTGGGTTCAAATTCCAGCTCTGCCATTTACCTGCTATGTGCTCTTAAAAAGGTGACCTCACCTCTCTGAACCCTACATTGATTTACTGAGCAACTACTATGGAGCAAGCTCTATTCTAGGACACAGATGTAAGCAAGGCAGACAGCGTACCTTCCTTCCCCGGGCGACATCCTCATGGCTGTGGTGGTGAGTGGAGGGGAGGAGATGGGGCAGGCGGCAAGGATAAATAGATGTGTGAGATGTGACATGTCAGGTGGAGAGATGCACTCTGAAGAAAAACCAACGAGGGGGAGGGGCGTTGTTTTCTTCTGGGTGGTCAGGGAAGGTGCCTCTGGGGATGTGGCCTTTGAATAGAGCCTGAGAGAGAAATGAGGGAGGAGCCCTGTGGATACTTGGGGGAAGAGCATTCCAGGTGGAGGAAACAGCACGTGCAAAGGCCCTGAGCTGAATGGTGTTTGGAACAACGAGGCTGGTGTGGCCGGAGCTGACGGAGCCGAAGGGAGAGTGGGCAGCGGGGAGGGCAGGGAGGTGCCAGGGCAGGTGGTTCAGGGCCTTGTGGGCCACGTGGAGGACTTGGGCCTTTTACCCACCGTGCGACGGCAGCCACGGAGGGGTCAGAGCAGAGGAGGGAAGCGTTCTGACTCAGGTGCTCGAGGCAACCTTTGGATGCTGCAGGGTGGGTAGCGTGTGGGAGGCGAGGGCTGGAGGAGCCAGGGGACAAGGGCAGAGGGGACCACGAGTCCAAGTGAAGGACGAGAGAGGGTGGGAGGCTGAGGAAGAGGAGGGAAGTGGTTAGATTCTGGCTAGATTCCCAAGACAGAGCCCACACACAGGCTCAGCGCTGGGCTGTCTGTTGGGAGGCAGGGGCACTGCCCGTATCTCATACATGATCAATTATAGATGCTTCCATTTCCCACGCCCCTGCCGGCTAGGGAAGCTTTCCGTCGCACTGTCGCAAACATTTGCTTTCTCCCAGCACGTAAGCAGGGTAAGGCAGGGCCTCTTCCTGCTAATTGTGGCCAACCTGGTAGCTGTCAAGTGACCTCTCGTTTAAAGGTGCTTGTCTCACCCGGCCAGCGTGGCTCGGTGGCTGAGCCTCAACCTGCGAGCTAGGAGGTCACAGTTCGACTCCCCGTCGGGGCACATGCGTGGACTGTGGGCTCAATCCTCAGCCTGGAGCGTGCAGAAGGCAGCCGATCAGTGATTCTCTCTCATCGGGGATGTTTCTACCTCAGGCTCGCTCTCTCTCTCTCTCTCTCTCTCTCTCTCTCTCTCTCGCCCTTCCTCTCTGAAATCAACAAAAAGTATGTTTTTAAACAATCTGCCTGTCTCTGATCATCGGTGGTGTGAGCAAGACCTTCTGGTCTTCCTTTTTTTAAAGACCCCTTCATTGAGGTACGGCTGCCATGCAAAGATCTGTACAACGTATGCCATCAGAGGCATTTGGTGGGATCCTCCTCCGTGAGTTACCTGTTCCTGTTCTTGACCCATCTTCTGAGTTGGGATGGGGGCTGTCTTGTTCTTGTGGGTCTGCAGACGTCCCTCAGCCTTGGTTGGTTTCAGACCTTGCAAATGTTATCTCCCATCAAACAGGCCACTGGAGGGCACTTTAAAAAAAAAATATTTTTTTATTGATTTCAGAGAGGGAGGAAGAGGAAGAGAGAGATAGAAACATCCGTGATGAGAGAGAATCGTGGATCGGCCGCCTCCTGTAAGCCCCCCACTAGGGGTCGAGCCCACAACCCGAGCATGTGCCCTTGACCGGAATCGAACCTGGGACCCTTTAGTTCACAGGCCGACGCTCTATCCACTGAGCCAAACCAGCCAGAGCTGGAGGGCACTTTTGATTAAACAAAGGCCCCACCCCTTCTACTTCAGAGTCTCTGACCTCTGCCCACTTCTCTCCAGCCAGCCCCTGGCTTTGTGCCTTCAGGCTGCCACCATCTCCTCCTTCTCACCTCCAGTCTTTCCTGTTTCAAATCACCCTCTGCTTTAGGTCCAGCCCAATCTTCCTAAAACAAGATTTGGAGTCTGGCTCCCTTCCTTGTCTGTTCTGAATCCTCCCAAGTCTCCCCAGTGTCCCAACGTCTACTTAGATCCCACCAACTTCTCCAGTTTTCTTTCTCTCCAGTTCACACACACACACACACACACACACACACACACACACACCCCACTTCTATGTACTCCAGTCAAATAAAGGTCGTTTGCTTTCCCGGATGCATCTCCTTGGACCTCCTCTCTGTCCCAGGGCTTGGAAGATCCAGCATCTGCCTGGCCCCTCCTCTGAGGAGCCCTCCGGCTGGGTCAGACATGACCTCAGGCTCCCACAGGAGTGGGATCCCTTCCCAACAGCCCTGATTACCATCATCTGCGGTCCTGCCAGTCAGCTCCCAAACCTCAAAACACTCCCGGCCCAGCCGGTGTGTCTCAGTGGTTGAGCATCAACCTGTGAACCAGGAGGTCACCGTTTGATTCCTGGTGGGGCCACACGCCCTGGTTGCGGGCTCAATCCCCAGTGTGAAGCGCGCAGGAGGCAGCTGATCAATGATTCTCTCTCATCAATGATGCTTCTAATTCTCTCCCTCTCCCTTCCTCTCCGAAATAATATATATATTTCACACAACACAACAATGACAAAAACCAAAACACGCCCACATCTCTCCATGCTGCCCCTACGGAGTCAGCCCCTCCCCCAGCCCAGGCCGGCGCGGATCCCTCCCGCCCTGCAGTTCTGTCTTCCTGAGAATGTTATCTAAAGGGCATCGTACAAAATGTAGCCTTTTGAGTCCGGCTTCTTTCATTGAAGCCTAAAGCGTTTGAGTATACAGCTCTGTTGCCTGTATCAATGGTTTGTTCCATTTTGTCACTGATGAATATTCTATTGTGCAGATGGACTCTAATTTTTTTATGTTTTTATTGATTTTAGGGAGAGAAGAAGGGAGAGGGAGAGAAACAAACGTGGGTTGGCTCCTCTTGCACACCCCCTACTAAGGGTGGAGCCTGTAACCCCAGCATGTGCCCTGCCTGGGAACCGATCACCTTGGGTGCGTGGGATGGGGTGACGCTCAACCTACTGAGCTACACCACCCGGTCAGGGCCCTGCTTTGTTTTACATTCACACACTGAAGGGCAGTTGGGCTGTTTCCAGTTATTGGTGATTGTGAATCAAGCTGTGATAAGCATCCATGTACAGACTTTATTAGAAATGAATCTTCGTTTCTAACTACACCGCAGTGGCATTGCCGGGTCACATGGCGGCTGCATCTGAGGGGTCCTGTTTCTCTGCAAACTTACCAGTGCTTTAGGTTGTCAGTATTTTTAGTTTAGCCATTCTGACCGGTGTGAAAGGAAAGTCTTATAAGGCTGGCATTGTGAGCTGAAGGCAGGATGCAAACCCCAGCATCTGAGCATCTGTCCACTGCGTGGTGCTGCCTCTGTTTCTTGGCAGAGCCATCTTCTAGAAACAAAGGCAGTCACTGGAGTTCCGGTCAAGATGGCAGAGTAGGCCTAGCTGGTGTGGCTCAGTGGATAGAGCGTCAGCCTGCAGACCAAAGTGTTCCAGGTTCCATTCCAGCCAAGGGCACATGCCCGGGTTGTGGGTTCAATCCCTATTCGGGGTATGCAGGGGGCAGCCAATCAATGATCCTATCTCATTATTAATGTTTCTATCTCTCTGCCCTCTCCCTTCCTCTCAGAGATCAATAAAAATATATTAAAAGGCCCTGACCAGTTTGGCTCAGTGGATAGAGTGTCAGCCTATGGACTCAAGGGTCCCAGGTTCGGTTCCGGTCAAGAGCATGTACCTTGGTTGCAGGCACATCTCCAGTAGGGGGTGTGCAGGAAGCAGCTGATTGATGTTTCTCTCTCATCGATGTTTCTAACTCTCTATCCCTCTCCCTTCCTCTCTGTAAAAATCAATAAAATATATTAAAAATATATATTAAAAGCCCTGGCTGGTTTGGCTCAGTGGGTGGAGCGTCAGCCTGGGGATTAAAGGGTCCCAGATTCGATTCCAATCAGGGGCACATGCCCAGGTTGTGGGCTCAATCCCCAGTGAAGGCATGCAGGAGGCAGCCGAACCATGATTCTCTCTCATCATTGATGTTTCCATCTCTCTCTCTTCCCCCCTTCCTCTCTGAAATTAATAAAAATATATTAAAATATATATATATTTTAAAAAAGATGGCAGAGTAGGTGTACACTGTGCCCACCTCCTCCTACAACCACATCAATATTACAACTAAATTATAGAACAATCAACCTGGAGAACCTGGAAAACTAGACAAACGGAAGTCCTATAACTAAGAAAATAAAGAAGAAACCATGTTGGGACTGAAAAATAAAATCTCAAAATCAGCTCATAGCCAGCAATCAGAATAAAAATTTCCTTGAGGAAAAAAAGAAAGAAAAGGAAGTAGCTGAGCTGAGAAAATGAGGACCATCTAGAAGGTGGAGTTTTGTTGAACGGGGTGCTGCCTGCTCCAAAGGGGGGTGCAAAGGAGAAAAGGCCACAGGCAGAGTCAGAGCAAGACAGGTATCATGTGATCTCACTCACGTGTGGAATCTAACAAACAAAATAAACTGATGAATAGAATAGATCCGGAGGCGAGGAAGCATGGAACACACTGCGGAACCTCAGAGGGAAGGCGGGGAAGGGTGGGTGGGTGGGAAGTGATCAATCAAAGAGCTTGTACGCTTATATGCATCACCCATGTGTTACAGAAAAACTGGAGAAGAACCAAGCAACGCTTAGAGAGATGGAGTTACATTTATTACGCGCGGGCCCAGAGGAAAATGTTTCTCAAATTCTGGGTGAAATCACACAGGAAGTTTCCTGTATTTATATGATTTTACCTTCTTTGTCTCCCAAATATGGTTTGTTCCGGTTCCCTTTGCAAGTTCTTAAAAGGCCCTATGTGCTAGGGCTTTGAGACCTCAACCAAAGGCTTGGCCTGACGCCAGCACTGATAACTTCGTCTAGAGAAGGTTTAATGGCCTCTCTGAAATAGGAGTATTCTTATTTTCCTTATTATTTAGGCCAGCAAGCATTTACAGAAGCCAGAAATAGCAGGGTTAAAATTTCAAGGTTTTTATGTAAGATGGATGCATCACATGGGGCGGGGTTGGGGGTGCTAGAAGGGGTCAATGTCGGGGGGGGGGGGGGAAGGGGACGTAGGTAACACTTACAACAATAAAGACTTAGTTAAAAAGGAAATGACAACACCACAGGCAGGAGGGCAGGATTTTGGTGCAAGAGGTGGCTCTGGTTCAAACCCAAACTCCACTGCTCCTCAGCGGGGTGGCTGGAGTCCCCTGCGACCCGGGCGGGTAAGCAGGCCCAGGTCACAGAGGCGAGGTCCGGGTGGTCCCTGGAGCCCTGCCCGTCAGTGAGAATGTCCCTGTCGCGTTCGACTCACCCTTGTGCTTCGGTGATGGAGGAAGAGGTGTCCTGGGATGGCGGTTGCCAACCTTCGGGACCTCACGGACCACCAGTGGCCCGCAGACCAGCGGTTGGCAGCCACTGGCCTGGAAAACTCCGACAGAGAAGCTGTCATTGTGGGGGTCAGTCTGGGGGGATCCAGAGAGCCTGAAGACCCTCGGGACTTGGGGCAGCTCCTGTGGCCTCAGATCGTCCAACCACCAAAAGGGTTGGTGGCTGTGAATCCATATTGCAGCCTGAGTGAGGGTGCAGAGGAGGCGTAAGTGTCCCTCTGGAACCATTGCTCAGCGAGCACGGGAAAGGAGGCCTCAAGCCATGAGAGGATACGCAGGAGCCTTCTGTGCAGGTTGCTGTGGGAAAGAAGCCGATCTGAAAAGGCTGCACATCCTGTGATTCCAACCGCGACACGTCTGGAGAAGGCAAAACTGCGGGGGACAATAAAAAAGGTCAGGGGTCGCAAGGGATGGGTGGGTTGACTGGAGAACATGGAGGGGTTTTAGGGCAGTAGATTCTGTGACACTGTGGGTACATGTCGTTGTACATCTGTCCAAACCCACAGAATGTTCAACACCAAGAGTGAAGCTTGCTGTGGACTACCAGTGTTAGCAACATATCAATGTCGCTTCATGGGTCGTAACAAATGTACCTCACTCACGCAAGATGCTAATAATAGAGGAAACTGTGTGGGTGGGTGGGGGGTGAGGGAACGTAGGGGAACTTTCTGTACTATCTGCTCAATTTTCTGTGAACTGAAACATCTCTGAAAAACAACATCTATTCATTAAAAAAGAAGGGGAAAAAAGTGTCTTTCCTGCCCTTACCCCACCCTCATTATTTTCTTGGAATTCTTTGAAGAGGATACCTAGAAAATCAAGTAAATATGGGTATATATGTAGTTCCCAAATACACAAAAAAAACACAAACGGTTTCTATATACCCCATTTTGAACTTTGTTTTTCTCATTCCTATCCACTCCATGCACTGCATGCATAGATGTCATTCTCATTGTTTTATACATACACACACACATGCACACACACACTAGGGGCCCAGTGCACAAAAATTTGTGCACTGAGGGAGGGGGGTGTCCCTCAGCCTGGCCTGTGCCCTCTCACAGTCTGGGACCCTTCAGGGCATGTCCACCTGCTGGCGTGCCTGGCCAGCCTGGGTGAGGGGCTGATGGCTGTTTGCAGGCTGGCCAAGCCCCCCAGTGGGAACCCTTACCCCATGGGGGTGTGGTCAGCCTGGGTGAGGGTCTGAGGGCTATTTTCAGGCTGCCCCACAGTCCTTTCAGGGTTTGGGTCCCTACTGGGGTGTCTGGCCAGGGTGGGTGAGGGGCTGAGGGTCGTTTTCAGGCTGCCCACAGATCCCATTGACCCAACGTCCCGGCAAGGCTGGCTGGAATCAGGTTTCTGGGGTTTATTTATCTTCTACAATTGAAACTTTGTTGCCTTGAGCAGAGGCCAGGCAGGCAACGAAGCCTCCTGTTTGCTTCAGCTCTAGTGGCTTCTATAATTGAAACATTGTTGCCTTGAGCAGAGGCCCAGCCGACCTAGGCAGGCAGTTTCCTCCATCGCTGGTGCAACGGAAGCCTCCTGTTTGCTCTAGGCTCCATGGCTGCTGGCCGGTATCTTGGCTGGGTTAATTTGCATACAGCCACTCTGATTGGCTGGTGAGTGTGGCTTATGTGCAATGAAGTGAGGGTAAATTTGCATATTACTCTCTCTCTCTCTCTCTCTCTATATATATATATATATATATATATATATATATATATATAGTTGATTTCGGAGAGGAAGGGAGAGGGAGGGAAAGATAGAAACATCAATGATGAGAGAGAATCATTGATTGGCTATCTCCTGCACACCCCCTACTGGGGATCAAGACCACAACCCAGGCATATGCCCTTGACTGGAATCGAACCTGAGACTCTCCAGTCTGCAGGCTGACACTCAATCCATTGAGCCAAACTGGGTAGGGCTGTTCTCATTGTTCTTTAAAAAACATGTATTTTTTAATTGATTTCAGAAAGGAAGGGAGAGGGAGAGAGAGCTAGAAACATCAATGATGAGAGAGAAACATCAAATTGATTGGCTGCCTCCTGCACCCCCCCCACACACACACACACTGGGGATTGAGCCTGCAACCCAGGCATGTGCCCTGACTGGTAATTGAACCATGACCTCCTGGTTCATAGACAGACGCTCAACCATTGAGCCATACTGGCCAGGCTGTTTCTTTTATAGAAATACAATTCTCGTTATTTTTCACGGCTGCATAGTATTCCACCACGCAGAGAGTGTGGAGCCAGCACCATGTGGATAGTTATTACCAAACTTAGCTATTTAGTTAACACCACCACAAATGTCCCCATCATTTGCTATATAAAGACTAGAATTCTAGAATTCTCTGTCCAAGGGTTTATAAGTTTTTGTGGGTTTGTGTTTTGGTTAATCCTCACCTGATGTGAGACACATTGGTTGGTTGCTTCCTGCATGTGCCCCAATTGGCGCCAGGGATCGAGCCTGCAACCCAGGTACGTGCTCTTGACTGGAATCGAACCCGGGACACTTTAGTCTGAGGGCTGATGCTTTACCCACTGAGCCAAATCAGCCAGGGCCATAGGTTTATACGTTTGCAATTTTGAGACATCCAGCTGATTTGTCCTCCATTTGACATTTACTTAAGGACACCTCTGCCCGTGATGGACATGAGAACTGTAACTTCCTGAAACAAACCAGAAGGTGCCCTTGCCCACCACCCCTCCACTGCTCCCCACAATCCTCAGGGCTATGCCCAGGCCCCTACTGGGAGGCCTTGCGGGATCTGGGTCTGAAAACCCACCACCTTGAGTCTCACCCTGTCCTCCCTGTCTGCCCCCACCCCACGTGGGCGACTTCTCCTCTTGATTTTTGCCTTCTTGGTCCCTCTACCGGCCACTCCTCCCTTTTTGATTCTGCCTGGTTGACACCTGCTTGAATTTAGGCCTCACCTCCTTCCAGAAGCCCCCATGCCTGGCATACAGCAGGTGCTCAATAAATGCTGGTAGAATGAATGAATGAATGAATGAATGAATGAGGGGGAAAAGGGAAAGGACAGGCTTATGGCTTCTGTAGGCCACAGGGAAGGGCATGTCTCCCTCCTGGGGCAATGTGGAACCCTAGCAGACTTTTCTTTCTTTCTTTTTAATATATATTTTATTGATTTTTTTTTTTTTACAGAGAGGAAGGGAGTGGGATAGAGAGTTAGAAACATCAATGAGAGAGAAACATCGATCAGCTGCCTCCTACACACCCGCTATTGGGGATGTGCCCGCAACCCAGGTACATGCCCTTGACTGGAATCGAACCTGGGACCCTTCGGTCCGCAGGCCGACGCTCTATCCACCGAGCCAAATCGGTCAGGGCCCATAGCAGGCTTCCAGCTGGGGAGAGGATGTTGGGAAAATTCCTCTTATTTACAGGGGCATCTTTTGGTGCCATGGGCGCTCAATAGGGAAAGTTTGTAATTACATAAAATACAACACCTAAATGGGAACGGAAACCTATTACAAACCCATTACATTGGGATACAGTTATCGAAATACGTTTTAATTGCGATGAAATGTGTGCATCGTTCTAAACATACCAAATAGTGAGGCAAAGCGCCAAGTCTAATGGCTGCTGTTGTTAGAAGCCGGGTGGTGACCGTGAGCGATGCTAGCTTTCCTCCTCCAAGTTCATGCCCCGCCCCCTTGAGTATCTGGGGACCTTGATGAAAACTCTCCGAATGTTGGGGTGTGGTGAGAACGCCAGGAAAATGAGCAAACCAGACAGAGGTGTCACCAAGAGGGAGAGGAGTGATTTCCAGGGATAATGAAGGAGCATCCAGACAAGAGGCAGGGGACAGGCAGCTGGGCCATCTGTCCAAAGACAAACAGGAAGCCTGCGGCCTGTCCCACTGGCCTGACTGGGCCCAGCCTTTGTGCTTTAAACTCCCAAAGGCGGGACACCCCCAGCTGCTTCCAGCTTCCTTCCCCCGCTCCAGCTGGCTCCGGAAGCCACAGGAAAAACAATCTGACAGGCAGCATCTCCCCAATTTCTGTGCTCAGTGTCTCCTGGGTTCTGTGCTCTCCCGACGACACCTCATGGGCCCCCATCACCGTCCCATAGGACAGCTCGGAGAGTACCACACGAATGTCACAGAGCAGGAAGCGGAGGCACAACATGACCCCAGGTCACCCAGCCAGGAATCTAGGTCTCTTTGAACTCTAAGTGCTGCTTATGACTGTTCTTACTCTAGCCCTGACTGCTAGACACTCATTCATTCATTCATTCATTCATTCATTCATCGAGTGATTCACCAAGTTGTCAAAATGCATCTGAAGAGGAGGAGAGAGGTTGCCCTGAACACAACAGACCCAGTCCAAGTCCTATGACTAAATGTGTGATTTTTGCCCAGTGGCTGCTCCTCTCTTAGCCTCAGTTTCCTCGAGTCTGTTAGTTGAGGACCTGGGTGATGACCCAACACGACGCTTGTTGAATAGATGACTTCCACCCCCCGCTCCAATTTACCTTCTTACCCCCCTCACTCCCCTCACCTTGTGGTGAGAGGGCAGGAGAACTGGGCTGACTGGTCCTGCTATCCCCACTGTGGGCACGAAGGGGCAGGCAGCACCCCTATTCCACCCCCACTCCCCTTCTTCCTGGTCACCTACCACCAGTGCCCCTCAGTTTGGGAAGCTGAGGAATTGACCCCTCTGCCACTAGGCTGGCTTCTCCCACCACACCAAAGGTGCAAATGGGAGGCACCCCGGGAGAGGAAGGCATCAGGGTCCTCTGGCCACTGGACTTCTGTCCCACTCTGCCTCACTCATTCTATTATTGAGTACCTACTGTGTGCACAGCCCTCTGCTAAGTGCTGGGGACACAGCATTGAATAAGACAGAAAATCCTTGCCCCGATGGAGCTGACATTTGAGTGGGATAAGGGATACCACCATGGGAGCAGGAGGTGACCACTGAGGGTGGTTAGGGCTGTGATGGGGAAAGCCCAGGGCTTGGGGAGGGGCCCAGGGGAGCCCCTGACTCAGCTTGGGCAGGGGAGAGAGGTCCTTGAGAAGGCTTCTGAGAGGCATGAAACCTGAGGAGTGAATAGAAGTTCTTTCAGGTAAAGAGTAGGGGAAACTGTGCTCCAGGCAGAGGGTATGGCCCGTGCAAAGTTCTGGAAGTAGCTGCAACCCCCACCCCCACCCCCAACGTGTGCACGCACCCAGGAAGATGAAAAAGCACATTTTAATGCTACACTGGTTCAAATTGTGAGTTCCTGGAGCAAGCACAGTGTAACAGATTAGAACAGGAGGGGTTGGAAACAGATACTATGGACACCAATTATGTGCCAGGTGCTGGGAGCTCTAACCTAGCCACCTGGACCCAGCGCGATGGGGCTGTGATGTGGGGGGAGGGGGATGCACAGGCAGCTGTGGGAGGCAGGGACACCCCAGATGAGATTTAAGGGATGGAGCAGGAGTCCGATGAGGAGTGGGTGGAACAACATTCTAGATGGAGGGAACAGCATTGGACAACATTGGTGTAAAGAGAGATGGTCTTCAGCTCCACTCCATCGACCACAGACATTCAACTTACCAGCAAGTTGATCTTCAAAAACCCACCCACTTCTGCTACCTTCTTAGCCCACTCCCTCCGAACCCAGGCGTCCCCCACCTGGACCAGTGCAGCCCCTCCTCCCTGGTCTGCAGGTTCCCACTCTCACGCACAATCTGTCCTCCCACAGCAGCCAAAGGAGGCCAAAGTCCCCACCAAGCTGGGCCTCTGTTTGAGCAGCTGTCGAGGTCACCCCAGCCCCGCCCAGCTGAGTCAGGTCTGTGCGAGTGTAGCCTGGAGAGGAGCTGCCTCGCCAATCAGGTCTGGCAGGCACCAGAGCAGGTACTGGGCTCCAGGCAGCTGGGCAGGGCCTTTACTTGGAGGGATCATTGCAGCTGTGTTTCCGCCAAGACAGGGCCTGGAGTTGCTGGGCTTAAGGCTCCCACTGGCTCTGGAGTGGAATCAGACCCACAAGGCCCGACCTGTGGTGTTCCCATGCCCATGCCTCCCGCTGTGTCTGCCCTGAGCCCTGATGAAACAGACAAGGAGACAGACACAGAAAGGTCAGAAGGTTTACCTTGGGTCACGCAGCCTGGCCCAGATTGGGACCCGGCTGGTATTTAGAAGCTACTGGGGGGTCAGGTTCCCTGGGTCACCTTCTGACACATTCACTGGGTGAAATGCAGCAAGTCACTCCGCCTCTCTGGGCCTCATTTTTCTCATCTGTAAAAGGGGGATGAGGACAGCACCCACACATGGGAAGGGGAACGGCACATGCAAAGGTCCTGAGGTAGAGCTGTGTCCTACCATTCAGAGGAACGTTGAGGAAGTGAGCAGCAGTGGAGTGATTGAGGGACAGAGTGGGAGGTGGGGGCAGGGAGGTGACAGGGGACATCATGCAGGGCCTTTGGCTTTTATACTGAATTAGGGGAGAGAGAGGGAGGATTCACAGCAGACGAGGGACATGACCTGACTCGGGTGTTTCCAGGCTCCTCTCTGGCCACTGAGGAGTTAACACACTGTGGGGGCTGAGGGCTGGAACCAGGAGACCAGGTACGGTGAGCTGGACTGGAACGAGGAACGAGGCAGAGGGGAGGGGAGAAATCCGCCAACCTTTACTCATCTCCATATTTCCTGCCCACTTTGGCTCCCAAGCAGCCTGAGAAGTGAGGCAGGGACTTTAGCCTGGGAGGCTGAAGGTTGGGGTGAGGGGTAGGACACATCAGGGAGTGATGGGTGGGGTCACACCTGGCTTCTCCCACGCCAAAGTGGCTGGACCACTTGGGCAGGTGCGTGGGCTACTGACACACATGTGCACATGTCACATGCCAAGCTGGGAGCCACCTTCCTGTGCCCTCACGGGGCTGGGGCAAAGTGGTCGGGCGTGAGGGTTCCCCTTTCATCCAGGCATCCCTCCTGTGGGCTCAGGACCTGGCACTGATCCACAGGGCCACGGGGGCAAGTCACTCTGCTTCTCTGGGCCTCAGTTTCCCCACCTGTTACAGGGGGATAATGACATCACCCTCACACTGAAAAGGGATGAACGCAATGCCCAGGCCCCGAGGTAGAGCTGTGCCCTAGTATTTTTCAGCCTCAAATTCTCGCTGGGGCCTTGGCCCGATAGCTCCGTTGGTTAGAGCATCATCCTGATACACCAGTCAAGGCTGCGGGTTTCATACCCGATCAGGACACACACAAGGGCCAGCCAATGAACGCATACACACATGGAACAACAAATCAGTGTTTCTCTCTCTCCCTTCCTCTCGCGCTCTCTCTAAAAGTCAATTTAAAATATCTTTGGCTGTGGCTGGTGTGGCTCCATTGGTTGAGCATCCTCTCGTGCAACAAGAGGTCGCTGGCTGGGTCCCCGGTGGGCGTGCGCAGGAGGCAGCAGATGGATGTTTCTCTCTCTCAAAACAAAACAAAACAAAAAACAAATCAATAAAAACATTCTTTAAATAAAAACCTTTAAAAAAAAACTCTCTCTAGCCTAACCGGTTTGGCTCAGTGGATAGAGCGTCGGCCTGCGGACTGAAGGGTCCCAGGTTCGATTCAGGTCAAGGGCATGTACCTTGGTTGCGGGCACATCCCCAGTAGGGGGTGTGCAGGAGGCAGCTGATCGACGTTTCTTTCTCATGGATGTTTCTAACTCTCTGACCCTCTCCCTTCCTCTCTGTAAAAAAATCAATAAAAAATATTTAAAAAAACAAACCTCTCCCTAGGACGGGAGCTGGAAGGGTCATCAAGAGGAAGATTCCGCCGGTGCAAAGGCTTGGAGGTGAGCAAGGGTTGACGCACCCGGAGGGTCGGGGGTGGGGGGTGGAGAATCCTCCAAAACTGCTGTGTGGGGCTGGGAGGTGGGGGGGTGTTGAGACCACAGATTAGCCGAGACATCCGCACCTTCTCCTCCCAGTGGAGGCTGCACAGCCAGTCCGGCCTCCTGGACTGGCCCATTCAGTCCCACCACCAGGAGATGTCCTGACTCACATCTCCAGGCACATGGGGGACGGCGGCCCCTCCACCCTCTTTGACCCCAGACTGGGGCACACCCCATGGAGGCCTCGGAGCCCCTTGTGATCACTCAGGCCTGGGCAAATGCCCGGACACCTCTGTGCCTCCGTTTACTCGCCTGTAAAATGGGAGAAATGAGTTCCTGTCGTATGTGAATGCAGGGCTTTGCTTCAGAAACGCCGAGATGATACTTATTATGGCGCTTACTTAGTTAAATGGCAGAGGGAGGCTCCCCTGGAGTCCCCGCCTCCCCCGGCATCAGTCCTGGAGCCTCTCTGCGCCTCCCGCCTCCGAGCCTCAGTTTCCCCACCCCAGCCCCGAGGGAGCGGGGGCGGCAGGGGGACAAGCGCGCCTCTGGCCGGCAGGGGCAGCACAGAGCGGCCCGGGACATCCGGAAGGGCCCCGCCTCCGGCCCCGGCCCCGCCCCGCCCAGCCCGGCTGCCCAGACCCGGGAGACGGCAGCGGTGGCCACGACCCGACGGTGCGCGCGGCGGCGGCGGAGTCGGGACGCGGGGCGCCATGGCGGCCGCCGAGCGCCGCGCCTTCGCGCACAAGATCAACAGGTAGCGCGGCCGCGTCCCCTCCCGGCGGCCCCACGTGCCCGCGCCCCGCCCCGCCCCGCGGCGGTCCGGCCCCGCCCGGCCCCGGCGCCCCCCTTCAAGCCCCTTCCGCCTTCGCCGGGTCCGCCGGGGCCGAGGGAGGCGGGAGGGTGGCGGGGTCCCGGCGGGGGGTCGCGTCCGGGCCGCGGGCGGGGTGGCGGCTGAGGTCCGCCCCGCAGCCGCGGGACCGTGGGGGCGTGGCCCGGGGGCCTTCCTGGAGGCGGCGGTGCAGGGCGAGCTGAGCCGGGCGCCCACCGCATCCCCTCCCGACGCCCCAGCCCGAGGGCCCATCCTCGGTGCCGGTGCGGAGCGCCGGGATTTGAGATCTGGGACTGCGCTCCTGGCTGGCAGCCTTCGCGTCCCGTGGAGAAGTTCCCGTGCTCCCCGCTCCCCAGGGTCCCGTGTCCAGCTGTCTGGGGGGGTCAGAAACAGCTGTGGGTGTCCCCCCGCCCAGCCCCAGGCTCTCCCAGCACCGGCTGCACGGGCTGGGGACGGATGGGTGATTGAATGGAGAGCGTGGGGGCTGGGGACGGGCCAGCTGGTGGGCAGACGGGGGAGGGGGCAGGCACCAGGCGCTGCGGGATCCATTTCCGTGACTGAAGAGAGTGAGCGGCTTGGGAGAGGGATGTGACCCGCCTGGGGCTTTTGCCTCCACAGAGGGATGAGGATCTGCTTAGGGGTCCTCTCACGGGGGACCTGACCCCCAGGGAGAAACCCTGGAGTGGTCCAGCACCGGCCTGATGGAGACACAAGGGAAGAGCTCGCTCACCCTTGGGAGCAGAGACGGGAGCGGGTACCGACGAGAAGCACAATGAACTCGATTATTTATTAGTGACACGTGCTATGGGGATACCGGAGGCCGAGAAGGGAGATAGGGAGGGTGGGGGTTATGTTAGACATGGGAGGTGGATGAGAAGGTGACGTTTGAGCAGGTACCTGAAGGAGGCCGGGAAGAGGTCCGTGCCTGGACTCGGGAGAAGGGCCAGTGCAAAGGCCCTGTGTGTTCACAAAGGCATCGTGTGCTCACAGAGCATCCGAGGCCGGCCAGGCTGGAGAGAGGGGAGAAGGGAACAGTGGCAACAGATGGGCCGGAGCCTTGTGGGCTGTGGGAGGGCTTTAACTTTTATCCAGAACGAGCTGGGACCCGC
>PVJC01001945.1:0-60437 GCA_004026665.1 Murina feae | reverse complement strand
TGTTTGCCACCAGAGCCCCTTTGTAGAGGTATAACCGGTGAAACTGAGGCTCCAGGGGGTTAGGTCATTATAGAGGGTCTCTTGTGAGGAGCCCAGGAGTGTGTGGCTCCAGGGCCCAGAGCAGCCGTGGAAACTGTGTCTCCTGCCACTGCATGTCTCTAAGGGTGTCCGTCCATTTTTCTTGGGCATCTAACAGCAGCTTCTGCCCACAGTGGATTGATAGGAGGCAGCTTGCAGTTCTCATTTAATGACAATGATTTGTTGGACTAGTGGAGGGCCATGAAACAGACATGGACAAAATTCCAAAGGGACCTCTAGGATTTCAAGGAAATGGCTTCTTCCTGCTCCGTCCCACCACATGTCTGCAAATATGAGCACACGCAAATGTCATTACCTTTTAAAAAGTGTTACGTAAAACATGCATGCAGGAAAGTGCAAGGTTCAGTTATAATACAGACTAGAGGCCCGGTGCATGGAAATTCATGTACTGGAGAGCCTGGCCTGCCCCCTCTCTCAGTCCGGAGCCATCAGGGGCAGGAGGCGACGCCCCATCACACCTCTGTTACTGCCATTGCTGGCAGCGCAAGCAGGGCCTCGGCTGGCCCTGATTACCTGAGCCTCGGGCGGCCCTGGGTGGCTGTGGGCTGAGGGGATTGGGGGACTCTGGAGGCAGGTGCTCGGAGTGGCCGGGCCTGCCTGGGGCATGCATCTGCCACCTCAGCAGGGCTGAGGGGATTGGGCGCCTCCATCTTTGAGGGTGTGGCAGTCAATTAGCATATCCCTCCTTATTGGCTGTGGGCGCCGCCACCTTTGCAGCCTGCTGCTCAGTCGTTTGGTTGTTCCTCACTAACCCCCCCTTGCCGGCCTGGTCACCCCACTCAGCCTGTTCGGTCGTCTGTTCCGTTGCGGAGGTTGTGTAGGCTTTTATATATATAGATGCGAAGGAGCCCAGCTGGTGTGCTCAGTGGTTGAGCATTGACCTAAGAACCAGGAGGTCACTGTTTGATTCCTTGTCAGGTCACATGTCCGGTTTTGGGGTACCATCCCCGTGTGGGGTGTGCAGGAGGCAGCTGATCCATGATCTCTCTCATCATTGTCTCTCTCCCTCTCCCTTCCTCTCTGAAATCAATAAAAATATATGATCTATTTTAAAAAAATAATAATTTAAAAGTAAAACAAATGCCATGTAGGTCAGGATGGGGCTACCTCCTTCTTCCTGGGCCTCCCACTCCAGCAGCCCCTCCAAAGTTGCACCTGGCTCTGCCCCTCAGAACCACCATGCCCATGGCGGCTGCCATCCCCTCCTCACTCGCACTATGGTTTCTCATCCAGGACGGCTCCATGTCCGCTGTGGGTTAGTTTTGCCTGTTTATTTATTTTAAATTTTATTTTGAGAGAGAGAGAGACATCGGTTTGCTGTTCCTCTTACTTATGCATTCTTACTTATGCATTCATTTCTGATTCTTGTCTGTGCCCTGACTAGGGATCGAAACCTCCACCTCGGGGTACGGGGATGGTGCTCTAGCCAACTGAGCTACCAGGCCAGGGCTGAGTTTTCATGTCGAGAGCATCCTGTACATAGAATTATGTGGGGCGTCTAGTCCGTGGGCCCAGCCTTCGCCCAGCACAGTGTCAGGAGCAGGGCTTATCTGTCCAGTTGCCTCTGTCAGGTTCTCCTTCACATATTCCTCTGCCTATGAATTCTCTGCCTTTGGTCAGGGAACACGTGAGTTGTTTCACGCTGAGGCTGTCACCGTCAGGGCTGCTGAGAACGTTCTAGGCCACGTGTTTCCTCCTGAGTGTCCATGCCTCCAAGGGGCCTGCTGGATGGGCATAGCGTTAGCTCTCCTTGATGATTATAGATGGTTTTACCAGGGGTTTTTACCGCCAGCGCATGAGAGTTACCATTGTCTATGTCATCACTGGCACTCGTAATACTTGTCTTCCAGTCCGAGTGGTGGGGTGGGGTATGAAGGGGAATCTCTCTGTGATGTTTTTTGGATTCACTTTCTTCCCTCACTTTTTAAAAAATATATATATTTTATTGATTTTTTACAGAGAGGAAGGGAGAGGAATAGAGAATTAGAAACATCAATGAGAGAGAAACATTGATCAGTTGCCTCCTGCACACCCATTACTGGGGATGTGCCCGCAACCAACGTACACACCTTTGACTGGGATCGAACCTGGGACCTTTCAGTCTGCAGGTGGATGCTCTACCCACTGAGCCAAACTAGTCAGGGCTCTTCCCTCATTTTTTGCACAAATGGGAACACAGAGCATTTGAGGCTTCTGTCATCCTTGTTCTGGATTATCATCCTCCTCCCCTGTGAGGGGAAGACCTCTGTTAATCTGGCCAGCCCTGGGATGAATTCCTAAGGCTCACATGAATTCCCAATGATGCTCCATCTTTCCCCTCTGAGAAACTCTTTTTTTTTTCTTTTAAGACTGTGTCTTTTTTTTCTTCTTTTCTTTTTTTTTTAGTGAGGCAGGGAGACAGTGGGGGCAGGGGATGGTCACACCTCTGCAGGATGTCTGAAAGACCCCCCACGTGGGCACACGAAGAGACGGGTGTCACACGGAGCAAACCCAAGGGTTCATTGTGTTGAGAAGGTGTTGAAGCCCTAAGGCTGGACAGGGCTGGTGTGCAGGGTGCATATGGACAGGGAAGAGGTAGGTTCCGGAGTCCAGTTCTTGGGGCTCCTTCTCCCATCATAGGTCACAGGGAGTGCTGAGGGGCGCACACTTGGACCTCTGGCCGGCCAGGGCGCAGTTCCGGCCCTGCTGCGTTCAGGGGCTGACCCTGGGTGGGTCCGACCCCTCTCTGAGCCTGTCCCTTTTGGCGGCCTTTGCCAAAAGGGCCAGAATTCTAGTTCCCAAGGTCCCCTTGGAGGCAGGATGGTGACAGTGAGTCTTCACTGAGCACTTACCATGCACCAGGCCCTGCACTCTCACAGCTCAGTAAGTGTGGATACTGTCCCTGAGCCTCGAGGTCCGCAGAGGGGACCTCACCCACCCATGCCCGCCCAGCTCCAAGTACAGAGCCCTGTGACCTGGAACTGGCTCCCATGGCCATGGTGTTGTGGACCCATCCATCCCGTTCCCACTGCAGGGGCCTTTCCACGCCTGATGACAAAATGGAGCTGGGGCTCTAGCCCTCCCCCACCCCCCACCCCCACCTCCGCCCTGGGGCAGCAGCTGCAGAACAGCTGGGACCAGGACACAGACAGGTCCCCTGTCCAGGCATCTTTTGTAAATCATCCCCAAAGTCCTTGTGTGCCCAGGCTTCCAGAGGAGGCAGCCCAATTTGGGGACAAATTTCTAATTTTGAACAGCTTTTGAACTTTCTAGATTCTCTGCCCCTCCCAATCAATAGAAGCAAGACTCAGGGACAGTGGACAGAAAATAAACAGAACGCAGGGACAGAAAAGGAGTGAGGTGCCCTGGCTGGTTTGGCTCAGTGGATAGAGCGTCGGCCTGCGGACTGAAGGGCCCCGGGTTCTATTCCGGTCAGGGGGGCTTGCAGGAGGCAGCCGATCGGCGATTCTCTCTCATCACTGATGTTTCTATCTCTCCCTTCGTCTCCAAAAACAATAAAAAGCAGTGAGGCTGGGGCCTCCAGTAGGAGGCTCCCATGTTGGGTCAGGGTCATGGTCAAATTTTGTCTGATGCATATGGACTTGAAGTCGGGCTTCTGGATGGAGCTAAGTTCTCAGTTGGCACCAGTCTCCACCCCCCCCCCCGCTCTTCCCTACCCCCCCCTTCTCCCCCCACTGCACACATCCATCTCAGTGGTGGCCTGTGGGCCATGGAGTTTGCAATCCTCAGTACAGAGCTTTTGGGGTGATACTTCATTAGGAACATTTTCACGCACACAGGAGAGTGGTGACCTCGGACTCTCCTCTGAGGCCTGAACACTCAGGCAACTGCCTTCTCAGTTTTAAGAGGAATTGAGGCCCAGAAAAGGTGTCCCAGCTGCCCAAAGCTGCACAGCTCAAAGGTCTGGGGCTTCCCCCCATTTACAGTGGATTTAAGAAAGTTGGACCAGGTGGGAGCTGGGGAGGAGTTACTCATTCCATTAAAAACCCCACATCTATTGAGCACCTGCGATATGCAGGACCCGATGCTAGGGCCTCTGTGGGGGCCACACAGCCCTGGATCCTGCTTCACGGGGACGTCGGGGAGAGGAGTCCATGCCCAGAGCACAGAGCGCAGCCTCCGGACCTTTGCACTTGCTGTTCCCACTGCCTGGCACACTTCGCCTGGACAACTGCATGGCTCTCTCTCCTTCCCCCTTTTCCTAAGCTCTGCTGAAGGATTGAGGGCCTGGGGGAATCCCTGTTCCCATTTTCCTGATGGCGCCTCCCCGAGGGTCCTCTCCCCCCCTGCCTTTAAAGGGCAGTGCAGACTTAGGTGATTCAGGCAGGCCGCAGCCCTAACCTTGGTTGCGGGCTGTGCTCTGGAAGTTCTGCCACCTCTTATACACGGTCAGCCTCTCTCAGACTCCCTGAGAATGCATGGCGTGCCCTCCGATTGCCAGGCCCCTGGCCTGCTCCCCCCAGCCGCCCTGCGAGGTCAGAACAGCCACAAATGGGTAAACTGAGACTGGGTGGCAGGAGTGGCCTGTCCGAGGCACCCAGCAGGCACGGGACAGTGCCCGCATACTGGATGGGCTCTACAGGGAGGTGTTTGAGGGACCCCAGGGTGGACAGAGGTCCCCCAGATGAGAAAGCAGAGACCAGAGGGCTGGCGTGGTGAGGGTGGGGGTTGGATGAAGAGGGATCTGTGGCCCCCTCGTGGCCCTTCCCGGGAGCAGGTGCCCCATCTGTGCTGGGAGAGGGGCTAGGAAGGGCCGCAGCGTGAGATGTGGATCTGGAAGCCTGAGTTCCCTTGGCCATGCGGGCTGTTGTTTTCTTGCCTCAGCCTGGATTCCTCTCACAGAATAAACTTGTTGGCCCCCAAGCCCGGCTTCTCAGGGCCCTGCTGCCTAAGTTTTCCTGTCCCCACGGCCCCCTTCCTTGTCCCCGCAGGACAGTGGCCGCCGAGGTGAGGAAGCAGGTGTCCCGGGAACGCAGCGGCTCTCCCCACTCCAGCAGGCGCTGCAGCAGCTCCCTGGGGGTAAGTGTCCGGGAGGTGCCCCCCTGTCCAGACCCCACCCTCTAGTAGAGGTGGGGTGCCCCTGTGCCTGGGCTCTGTCCCACTCACCCCACCCACCGTCTGAGGCGACTTCGACCCGCCAGGGGCAGTGCTGCCCCCATTCCTGCTTCCTTGTGAGTGGGGAGGGTGCTTCCTGGGGTGGGGGACAGCCTTGTGGGTGGTCGGGGTGGGGTGGGGGAGAGGCTTCAGCCTGATGTAGCCCCGCCTCCTGCTGCCTGGACCACCCAGATGAAGATGGGGGAGGCGGCCTGGGGGCTGGGAGGTCCATCGGCTGCGGGAAGGGGGTGGGGCCATCTTGCCACTGGGCCTGAGGAATTGTCTGTTTCTGTGCTGCCGTCAGGAGGCCTTTCCTTCCACCATTAGTTCCCTGCCCTTCCAGGCACAGGGTGTGATTTCCTGCCTGGAAAGAGGGGTGGGGCCGGCATAGCTGGGCTGGGAGAGGAGAGTCTGAGGTCACCTCCCCTCCTAGAACCTCTCCAGCTCCAGCGCCCTCTATGGCTCCCACTGCCCTCGTATTTGAATCTGAGGCCAGTCCAGGCCCACACTCGACCTCCACACCCACTCCTCGTGCCCAGGACTGGGGTCACGGCCACTTTGCTCTGAACCAGGTCCCACTGACGGAAGTCATTGAGCCCCTGGACTTCGAGGACGTGCTGCTGAGCCGGCCACCAGAGGCTGAGCCCGGACCTCTCCGAGACCTGGTTGAGTTTCCAGCTGATGACCTGGAGCTGCTGCTGCAGCCCCGAGAATGCCGGACCACAGAGCTGGGGATCCCCAAGGATGAGTGGGTTCCACTCTGCCTTCCCGCACCCCCTCCTCATCTATACCTCCTTCTCATCAAACACCCCACAGTCCTGAATTCAAATCCTGCCTCCTCTGTGTGGCCTGGAGAGGTCACCCTCCCGCCCTCCCCTCCCCCGAGCCTCTGTCTCCCTGTCTCTGAGACAGGCAGAAGGGCATGCCCACCTCACAGCTCACTGGAAGGGCTAACACGAGGCCCCGACTCTGTTTACCCTGATTTTATTTTGCACAGAAAGCTGGACGCCCAGGTGAGGGCCGCGGTGGAGATGTACACAGAGGACTGGATCATCGCCCACAGAAGGTGGGTCTGGCTGGGGGCAGCTCAGGGTGGAGGGTCAAGAGGCCAGGTCTGAGCCCAGAAGAGCCCATTGTCTGTCTGTGGCTGGTCCTCCAGCTTATCTGCCCATTGTCACTGCATGAGCAAGTGGACTTAAGTGATGGAGTACAGGGTAGGTGGATGGTCTCGCAGACATCACCTGGCCTTGCAGGTGTGTCAGGGTGCATCGGGGAGTCCAGGGGAGCCCTGATCCCTGCCACCCACCCAGCCCTCCCTCCTCCTAGGTACCAGCATCTGAGCTCGGCGTACAGTCCCATCACCACAGAGACCCAGCGAGAGCGACAGAAAGGCCTCGCCCGCCAGGTTTTTGAGCAGGATGCTTCTGGAGACGAGAGATCTGGGCCAGAGGACTCGGTGAGGGATCCCTGGGTCGGGGTCACTGCAGGGGTATATGTGTGGGCTCCAGCCCCAGCTCTCAGGCACATGTACTGGGAAATGACCCAAATAACCTTGAATTTAAAAAAGACATGTATTGACCCCATGAGTGAAAAGTTAAGGATAATAATTATAAACATTTATTAAGCGCTTAGTGTATACTAAGTACTTAATACTTGTCCTCATTTTTCATCCTGTGAGGCAAGGCAGCCATTACACCCATTTTACAGATTAAAAACCTGAGGCACAGCCAAGTGATTAGAGGACCATCACTGTCCCACTATGACTCTAGCCTATATTTTGTCAGCCAACATTTATTGAGCAGCTACTTTATGCCAACAATAATTATACTAAGAATTATTATAGTTTTCATTGTTATTATTTATAGATGTAGGTAGGGAAACGGAGGCCCTCAGAATTGGGGTCTAGATCTGGAGTCACAGAGCTGAGCTGGGATTTGAACCAGGGTAATCTAGCTTTGACCATAGCTGTGTCTGGGAGGTCAGGTAGGATCCTGGGCCAGTGACAGCCCCTGTAAGAAGAACTCTCCCTCCCCTGGCGACAGGGAGCAGAGTCCCAGGGAAGGCTCTCACTGACGCATCCCAGGCATGTCCTTCACCCTGGAGCCTGTCTCTGGGACTGGTGGATGTATTCTGATTGGCCAGATGAGGGTCGTGGGAAGCTCAGAACATGGGGGTAGAAGCAGCCTTCCCAACCATGGTAAAGGAGGAAGGCTCACCAGATAAGTTTCTAGAAAGAGAGTCAGCAAAGTCCCCAGGTGACCCTTGTGGTGGCGCTTGCCCGTTCTCCACTGGCAGGATGACCGCCGGCGTTCCTCGGGCTCCCCAGAGGACACTCCTCGAAGCAGCGGCGCCTCTGGCATCTTCGACCTAAAGAACTTGGCAGCGGACTCGCTGCTGCCCTCGCTGCTGGAGCGGGTGGCCCCGGAGGATGTGGACCGGCGTAATGAGGCCCTCCGAAGGCAGCACCGGGCCCGCACCCTGCTCACCCTCTACCCAGCACCTGACGAGGTGGGTGCCTACAGGCCCACACACCACCGAGGCCAACACCCATCCAACTGACATGCATCCCTATGTATCATCC
The DNA here is from genome assembly GCA_004026665.1 of Murina feae. Taxonomy (NCBI): domain Eukaryota; kingdom Metazoa; phylum Chordata; class Mammalia; order Chiroptera; family Vespertilionidae; genus Murina; species Murina feae. The sequence goes on along the minus strand of PVJC01001945.1, from coordinate 52,663 downwards.
CTCCAACTTGTACCGGGTGCCTACTGTATACCCCGTTTTTTTATTCAGTGGCTTAAATCGGATGTCTAATATGCACCCCCATATTTATTCAACCAGTACTTAGTGTATGCCTTCTGTAGAGACCTCTCTTTAACCAAACAGAATTTATTTAGTGCCTATTTATTACATGCCTATATTGATCTAACCAATGCTTATTGGACAACTAGTAGACGTACGCTTTATTTTTATTGAATGGCTTTTTAAAAAAATATATTTTATTGATTTTTTACAGAGAGGAAGGGAGAGGGATAGAGAGTTAGAAACATCAATGAGAGAGAAACATCGATCAGCCGCCTCCTGCACACTCCCTACTGGGGATGTGCCCGCAACCAAGGTCCATGCCCTTGACTGGAATTGAACCTGGGACCCTTGAGTCCGCAGGCCAACGCTCTATCCACTAAGCCAAACTGGTTAGGGCTGAATGGTTTTTATTAGACATCTATATACCCCTATATTTATCCAACCCACTTTTATTGGGTATCTAGTATTTTCATTCAACCATTTATTGAGTCTTAATTATATACTCCTATATTTATTCAATCAGTGCTTATTGGGTATCTAATATATATCTCCAGTCATCGTTAATAGATGCATTCTATATATACCTATCTGCTTATCTAACTTTTAGTAGGTACCTACTGTATACCTCTATTCAGCCGACATGTTTGGGTGCCTGTTGTATGACCGGCACTGGGAATATAGCCATGAACAAGATAGACCCAACCCCTTCCCCACAAGTTAGCAGTCTAATGGAAGAGACCCTCCTACCAGGAAAGTACAACCCAGACAGAGTAACACCATAATGACGTGCTGATATTTGTCCCTCACGTGGCCCTCAATGCCCCAGCCACGTGGCCCATTGCAACAGGGCATGGTGACCACGTTGCCAACCGACATTTATTGAGCAGCTCACTTATACCAATAACCAGAGGCCCAGTGCACGAAATTCATGCTCTGGGGGGTGGGGGGGTGTCCCTCAGCCCGGCCTATGCTCTCTCGCAGTCCGGGAGTCCTTGGGGGATGGCCAACTCCCCACGGGGAGTGATTGGACATCCTTAGCACTGCTGCAGAGGGGGGAGAGGCTGCTGCCACCACCGCTGTGCTGAGCAGCATTCCCCCTGTGGGAGCACATTGACCACCAGGGGAAGCTCCTGTATTGAGGAGGATCAGGCTGAAACCAGCTCTCCTGCAGGCCAGGCCGAGGGACCCCACTGGTGCACGACCAGGGATGTGGGAGGTTGGCCAGCCAGGGAGGGACAGTCGGAGGGCTCCAGGGTGTGTCCGGCCTGTCTTTCTCAGTCCAGATCAGCTGGATCCTAGCAGCAAGCTAACCTACGAGTCAGAATGTCTGCCTTCTGGTGGTCAGCGCATGTCATAGCAAGCGGTTGAGCGGCCTTAGCGTATCATTAGCATGTTACTCTTTTTTTAAAAAAATAAATTTTATTGATTTTTTACAGAGAGGAAGGGAGAGGGATAGAGAGTTAGAAACATCGATGAGAGAGAAACATCGATCAGCTGCCTCCTGCACTCCTTCCACTGGGGATGTGCCCGCAACCAAGGTACATGCCCTTGACCGGAATCGAACCTGGGACCCTTCAGTCTGCAGGCCGATGCTCTATCCACTGAGCCAAACTGGTCAGGGTTAGCATATTACTCTTGATGGGTTGAATGGACGACTGGACAATTAGCATATTAGGCTTTTATTACATAGAATAATTATACCAAGAATTATTGTTATTATTTTCATTGTTACTAGTTTAAGTTGGAGGAGGTGCCTGCCCAGGCCTCAGGGATCAGGGAGGGCTTACTGGAGGAAGTGCCAGGTAAGCTGCCACCTACACCCTGAGCAGGCATCGGCAGTAAGGAGCAAGGGGAAGAAAGGCTATTACAGGCAGGGGAACAGCATGTGCAAAGGCTCAGAGGCAAGGGACTTCAAGTTTAGTCAGGCTCGGGGGATTGAGCTGGTCTCAGGCTATACATTCCCAGCTCTTCTTGGAGGATGTGTCCCAGCTGCCCCCCGGTTCTTGGCAGGACGAGGCCGTGGAACGCTGCAGCCACCCAGAGCCGCCCTGCGAACACTTTGGACAGAGGATCCTGGTCAAGTGTCTGTCACTTAAGTGAGTGTGCTCCCCTGCCCCCGTTCAGACATGCAAGGGGACCAGCAGCTCGATGACGGCGTGGCACACGCTTGGCGCTCACTGCGAGAGCCGTGCCATTCCCATGTGCAGCCACGAGAGCCGTGAGGCCACGGGCTTTTAGGCGGGAAATCAGACTTCCGTTCTTATGACTCAAAGCCACCAATCCTTCAGTGCTGTTCTCAGCCCATTCACATACGTGCACTCTAATCTTCACTTCAACCTTGTGAAGTGGACCCAAGTGGGGAAACCGAACGAAGCACAGAGAGAGAAAGTCACTGTGCTAAAATCACACGATTCGGGAGGCCAGAGCCCAGCACGCTCCCACTCTGTTGGTGGGACCCGGGTGGAAGGCGCTGGTGACTCTGGGGCTTGAGGCCCCCTCCACAGTAGCCCCCTGGGGAGCAGCCAAAAATGCGTGGGAACTGAGCTGAACAGGATGTGGCCTTGGACCTGAGCCTGGCCCTGCCCCTTCCCACCCCGAGTTCCTGTCGGCCAGGGACAGGAAAGAGAGGCCTGCCTGGTCTGGCTTGAGGCCCGGGTGGACCGCCTGCTTCAAGCACAAGGGTTGGGAATTGGCTCTGTGGGCTGATCCAGTCGTTCCACACTCATTGAGTGCCTACTGTATACAGAGCATGTCATCGTGGGATGACCATGCAGCACACACAAAGGAAGGGAGACCATTTATTGAGTCTTAATTATATACGCCTATATACTCCTCTGGAGAGGGCAAAATGAGACCCAGAGGTGTGGCAGGGCTGGGCAATGCAGGAATTTGTTGTCAGGGCAGTGGGTGGCCTCAAAACTTAAGTTCTAAGATGCTTTCTTAGAAGGCAGATGCTGAGTGGGGGCCAGCAAGGCAGGGCAAGGGAGAGAGGCGGTTACGGTGGCCATTCAGGCGAGCAAAAATGGGACTCAGCCCAGGGTGGCACAGGTGACAGAGGACACCCCAGAGAGGGGAGACAGGGAGACCCGGGAGTCGAGAATTTAATTTGGGGGGAGAGGGAATTATTGTGCCGTAAGCTGCCTCTATACAAACTGAACAAGAGCGGTGGTTGTGGGGGAGGGGTTTTGTGTGAGTTACTTACTGACGGGAGTGGGGGTAGAATCAGTGCCTGTTTCGTCTTGCAAAATGAGGCAGGCCCTTTCTGCAAGCCCTTAAATGGTAGTTCGTGTGGCTCAGTGGGAATCAGATGCCCCCCGAGGCTGCACCAAGGTGGGTTGGGCCTCAAGAGGGAGGAGGTGGTGTGGAAGGTGGGAGTGTGTCAGGGGTAGCCTGTGCCAGTTCACTCCCTCGCCCACAGGTTCGAGATCGAGATCGAGCCCATCTTTGGCATCTTGGCCCTGTATGATGTGCGGGAGAAGAAGAAGGTAGGAGCCCCTCTCTTCCCCTTCCTTCCTCACTGCCCTCCTCGTTGCAAGGCTGTGGGCTTCCTGGAGGCGGTGACCCAGCTGCCTCTTGCGCCCCCAGATCTCGGAGAACTTCTACTTTGACCTGAACTCGGACTCTGTGAAGGGACTGCTGCGGGCCCACGGCACGCACCCGGCGATTTCCACCCTGGCCCGCTCTGCCATCTTCTCTGTGACCTACCCCTCGCCCGACATCTTCCTGGTCATCAAGGTGCCCGCTGGGGCTGGGCGAGGAAGGGGTGGTAATGGTGCACGTCACAGGCCCAGTCCCTACGGTCATGGGAGAACACAGACATGAGGAAGGATGATCGGGCCTCTTGTAGGGGAAGCACAGGGAGTGGAGCAAGCCTGGAGAGAAATCACTGAGGGCTTCCATGGAGAGGTGACAGCTGAGCCAAGACCCATGAGTGAGCAGCTTGTAGAGAAATGGCATCTTGTCATAGGGGACAGATGTTCAAAAATATATGTATTTCTCATTTATTGATGAGAGAGAGAGAGAGAGAGAGAGAGAGAGAGAGAGAAACATCGATTTGTTGCTTCACTATTAATGCATTCACTGGTTGATTCTTGTATGTGCCCTGACTGGCGATAGAACCCACCATCTGGGTGTATCGGGACAATGCTCTAACCCACTGAGCTGCCTGGCCAGGGCCTAAAATATGTTTTTTAGTTGAGAATTTGTCCGTTTATTAGGAGAGAAAAGACCTAATTGGCCCATTTATTTGGGATATTGTTTCCAGGAGTGAGTTTACATTTCCTTCCCCAAAGCATTCACTTAGGGTACGCGAATGGCATTAACTGAGCACCCCTGGATAGGGACTGCTCACCGCCAGTCAGGCTTCATGGGGACCCCCCCCTCGAGTCCTCACAGCAGCCCTGGGAGGTGGGGGTTGCCATGGCTCCATTTTACAGGTGGGGAAACTGAGGCACGGGTCAGGTGAGGGGCCTGCTCAGGATGCCACAGCCTAGACTGGTCAGGACTGAAGTCCAGTTCTTGTCACCCAGACCCACGCTTGGAGTGGGAGATGTAGGGAAATACGGAACCTTGGTTCTGGGGTGAGTTCAAAGGTGGGTGGGGGCAGCTGGCCAGGCCAGGTGGCTGCTAGCACTCAACCCCAGGACAGTGGGAGCCATGGGAGGTGTTGGAGCAAGAGCTCTAGTGGATGGGGTGTCTGGTGGGGAGGGGAGGCTCCCGCAGCACCTCACTGGGCCTGCCTGCCCCTCAGCTGGAGAAGGTATTACAGCAGGGAGACATCAGCGAGTGCTGTGAGCCCTACATGGTGATGAAGGAGGTGGACACAGCCAAGGTAAGCGAGTGGAGGCTGGACCTGCTGGTGAACCCCCATCCTCTCACCCCCCCCCCCCAAATCCTGCATTCAGGAGGCCTGGGGCACTGAGCTTGTGGGTCTCGGAGGGTCTCACAGAACAAAGAGAAGCTGGAGAAGCTTCGCCTAGCGGCCGAGCAGTTCTGCACCCGCCTGGGCCGCTACCGTATGCCATTTGCCTGGACAGCCGTGCACTTAGCCAACATCGTGAGCAGCGCTGGGCAGCCAGACCGCGACTCGGACTCCGAGGGCGGTGAGAGGGCGGGGCTGGGGCGCGGGGGCGGGGCTCCTGGGGGGGAAGGGGCGCCCTCTGCTGGCCGCACTCCGTACAGGCTCAGTCTCCCCGTTTCTCCTTCCCTGCCTCTCCTCTCTGTCCCGCTCCATCCGTCCCTGTCACTGCTGCCCCTAGAGCGCCGACCAGCCTGGACTGACCGCCGCCGTCGCGGGCCCCCAGATCGCACGACTAGCGGGGACGACACCTGCAGCTTCTCCAGTTTCCGCCCGGCCACGCTAACTGTCACCAACTTCTTTAAACAGGTGTCATGGCCACAGGGGAGAGGGGAGGGGAGGGGTGCCAGGGGACAGACACCCCTGTGGTCGGTCGCACAGGCCCCGGGGCGGCTCATGGATGCGGGTCTGGTGCAGGAGGCCGAGCGGCTCAGTGATGAGGACCTCTTCAAGTTCCTGGCTGACATGAGGCGCCCGTCGTCCTTGCTACGGCGTCTACGGCCTGTGACCGGTGCGTGCTGCACCCCATAAGCCAGAGGTGTCGCTCGACAAACCCTGGCCCCCGGCTGTGTCTGACCCTGGGGGTCTCGACAGGGATCGTGATAGACAGATCCCAGCGTCGGAGGCTGGACCTTCCAGTGGGGGCCGCAGATCAGTGGCTGGGGGGACTTGGATCCTGAGGGCAGAGCTGATCAAAAGTGGGGACAAGAGGTGGGAGTTGAGGGTGACTTCTGGCCTTAGCACCTAGAGGACAGCCACCAGAGGGCATTGTGGGAGAGTTTGAGCTGGGACCCCAAAGTCCAGAGAGGGTGGAGCCTGGCCGGGAGGCTCCTAGGCAGCTGCAAACTGGCTCCCCTCCCCAGCCCAGCTCAAGATCGACATTTCCCCGGCCCCCGAGAATCCCCACTTCTGCCTGTCCCCGGAGCTGCTTCACGTCAAGCCCTACCCAGACCCCAGGGGCCGGCCCACCAAGGAGATCCTGGAGTTTCCCACCCGTGAGGTCTATGCTCCCCACACAAGCTACAGGTACAGCGTCTGGGGCCCTGCTGGGCACTTGAATAGGGGGGGGGGGAGCATTCAGGCATCATGCAAAGTGAGGCCCCCTTTGTCCCAGACACACACAGACACTCGAGGTGAGATGCCACCGTTGCTTTAATGGGTATGTAGGCATGAAGGGACACATGTCTTTCCTCCACTTCTCCTCAGTGGGGCCATGTCTTCTGCCTTCGTTTCCACCTGCTTCTGTCTCTGATCCCTGGCCGGAAGTGAGGCGGCCCGACAGCCTGGCTGACCCCTGCAGACAGGCAGCTCCTCCCTGGGCAGGGCCTGCGTGGGGCGTGGAAGTCCCTAGGTGTGCATGGCTGGTCCTCAGTTCTGCCAGGCAGGCTCAGGCTGGGAGTGCCGCTGTGTGGAGTCTGGAAGGGAGATGAGGAGACTCAGCCAGGGTGGGGCGTGGGGGGCGCCCTGCTTCCCTGCAACCCCCAGTCCAGTTCCCCTACATGCCCAACCCCCACCAGGCTCACCTTTCCTGGATCTGTCGCAGCCGGTGCTGCTGGGCCACCATCTCCCGCCGCTGTCGCTGCACGTGGCCACTGAGGGCCCACAGGATGTGGCTCTGCTTGTCAGCACGGGTCTGGGGGGACAGGACAGAAACCTCAGCTGGGGGCTGCCTCACCTCCCATCCCTTGACCCTACCCAGCCCGCTCTCCTCATTGCATTTGGGTGACCCAGCAAGTCACTGCCACTCTCAGGCCTCAACTTCCCTAGCTGTAAAATGGGAAGAAATAGGACTCACTTGGTAGCATCATGAGTATGGTATGGATTAAGAAAGGACACACAACCGTACTTCCGGAACACTCAAGAAATGTTACCGGTTTCTCTAAAAGTGGGCATTTGTTGCGCCCCTGGCCTCTTCCTGGCCCCACGCTGAGTATCTTATTTGCGTTGAGTCCCTGACGCCTCCCTGAGACATCAGTTATTGACTTTATTGCAAATGGAGAAACTGAGACAGGGAAAGGGACGTGGGTTTCGCCAAGGGTAGCTAGCACCTGGTGCTGGGAAGCTGACCGGGCTGAGGGGGATCTCTGGGACTTGTTCTCAGAGCAGCTTCTGACTGGGGATCAGGGTCTCAAACCCCTCCCCACCCCACCCCACCCCCCCCAGGAATGGGAGCCCCTTACCTTCAAAGCCTCGAATTCTTGATGGGCCGGGCCCAGCCAGGCGCCTCTCAGCCGGACTTCCAGCTGCCGCATGTTCGCGCGCAGCACCTGCTGCCCCTGGGCCGCCTTGCCCAGCGCCCGGGCCGTGGCTTCTGCCTGCAGCTGCAGGGCTTCCTCCTCCCCCTGCAGAGCATCGATAGTGAGACGGTAGCAGGATGACCGACTTGTCTTTGTTTGCCTGGGGCACGCCTGACTTTAACACTGAAATTGCTATATTCCGGGAACCCCCCGCTTCGTGGGCAAACCCAGACGGTTGGTCACTCTGCACACAACTCCAGGGCAGATCCTCGCCCACCCCGGACGTCCGAGAGCACTGCTCACCTGCATCTCCCGCAAGCTTGCGCGGAGCTCCTGGGCCGCGTCCCAGCCCTGGCTGACTTCCTGCCCCAGGAGCCCCAGGGCACGGCCGTACAGGCCTATGCTGTGCCGGGCCTCCGTCAGCCGTGCGTCTGTGGTCTTGTACACACCGTTGAGGGCCTGGCCCAGCTGCAGGGCCCCGTGGAAGAGCAGGGTCAGCTCCTCGTGCTGCGCCGGCTCCACGCTGCCCACGGGGGCCGCAGAGGCAGGCCAGACCATCGCCAGCAGGAAACACAGCGCGAGCATGGCTGCGGCCGAGTGGCTGTGGCTGGAGGTGCACTCACGGCGCCACGGCTGCCTTTTATGCCTCAGCGCCCCTTCAACCCACGGTCAATCATTAACCAGCCACTCGGGTGTCTGTGTTGTGCAAGGGCCTGGCAGGGGTACAATGGTTGCATCAGGCGAATGTCCAGCGGGAACCATGCTGGGGTCACGCAGGCTGGGGCTGAGGGCCAGGTGTGGGCTGGGGGCACTGGGAGAGCACAGGCCCAGGTGCTGGGGGCCCAAGGAGCTCTGAGCTCTGGTTTCCCCGCCTGCAGATGGGCACAGAGACAGCGGTCGTAATAGGGAGGCTTTGATGAGTCGCCCCAGTTTGCTCAGAGCTGTGCCCCTGATTACAGTAACCGAGCTCATGCCCTTCCCACGAGCCCGTGCGGCCGGCGTCATCGTCGGCCTGGTTGAGAACCGGGGGAGTGGGTGCAGGTGGCGGAGCCTCTGCCGAGGCCACAGGGTCCGACTTCAAGACCCACACATGCCCCGGATCCACGCCAGCTGCCAGTCTTCCCTCTGGCAGGCGCCTCGCTCTCCTTGCCCGTGAAAGGGGGTGACATTAGTCTTGCTTCACAAGCTGCTTGTGAAAAGTAAATTGAGCTGTTTCACGGTGAGTGCTTCACCAGAGCCTGGCACTCAGGTGCCCCCTCCGCGGTCGGTGCAATCATTGTCATGACTCTTCCCGGCCTTGGTATCGTACCAGAGGCTCAGCTGGGAGGGCCAATGCCCCCATTACACAGATGGGGAAACCGCAGCCCGGCGGGAGGTCGGGGCTTGCACAGAGTTACCCCTCGGGAGAGAGGCAGACCTCTGACCCCAGCCGAGCCCCCACGCTGGTTCCGGGCTCAGTTCTCCCCCCTGAGAGACAAGCGATGTAACGAGGGGCCTCTCCTGGGGAAAGGGGTGGCCAGGCCCCTGAGCGGGTGAGGGGTAGGTCAGCCCGGGCAGGGCTTATCCTGACTGCGGGCCACCTGGGCCTCCTTGGAACTCAGCCCTGAGCACCCGCGTGGCCCCCTTTCCTCACCTTTCCTCTTAGTGCCCCCAAAGGCCTCTGTGTTTCCACCATCTGCCAGTTTCCCTGTCTACGCTCTGAGGCTGCCCCTCTGTCTCCAGCTCTCTGCCAGGCACACATTCCAAACTGTGCCCCTCACTGCCCCTCACCCAGCCCTCCGTGCCTCGGCCGTGTGGCCATTGTCCCGTGTCCCAGGCCAGGCTTGTTGCAGGAGCCCAGCCTCCCCTGTCCCTCTGACACCCCCGCCCCGTCCCTCCAGGAACCTGCTCTACGTGTACCCGCACAGCCTCAACTTCAGCAGCCGCCAGGGCTCCGTGCGCAACCTCACCGTGCGCGTGCAGTACATGGCGGGCGAGGACCCCAGCCAGGCCCTGCCGGTCAGTGGCTGGGCCCGGGAGAGGCGGGCGAGGTGTCCCTGGCCGGCCCCTCATGGCCCTGCTCCCCCAGGTCATCTTCGGCAAGTCCAGCTGCAGCGAATTCACCCGGGAGGCCTTCACCCCGGTGGTCTACCACAACAAGTAGGTGGGCTGGGGGGCCAGGGGCGCTGGTGGGGGGACAGGAGCAGGAAGAGGGAGAGAGGGAGGGGCAGGTTCCAGAAGTGCTAGTGGGGGAGCCCGAGGCAGACAAGCAGAGACAGTGGGGTTCGCAGCACTGGGGGAACACGTGACCGAGGGGCTGGGGCAGACCAGGGGGATCCCCGTGCCCTGAACGCCAGCCCGGCCCTGCCAGGTCCCCTGAGTTCTACGAGGAGTTCAAGCTGCATCTTCCAGCCTGCGTGACCGAGAACCACCACCTGCTCTTCACCTTCTACCACGTCAGCTGCCAGCCCCGGCCGGGCACAGCCCTAGAGACTCCCGTGGGCTTCACGGTGAGGCCCCCCCGCCAGCCTGCCTCCCCCTCCCCTCCCCTGCCCTCCTGGCCCCTGCCCAGCCCTCCCCTGACCCCCAGCCTCTTCCTAGTGGATCCCACTGCTGCAGCACGGCCGCCTGAGGACAGGCCCCTTCTGCCTCCCTGTGTCCGTGGACCAGCCCCCGCCCAGCTACTCTGTGCTCACACCCGATGTAAGTGCGCCGGCCCCGCTCCTCCCCCCGCCCTGGGCCCCCGGAGCTCCCCGGGCACCTGCCTCGAGGTCCCCCACCTTCCCTGCTTTCCTGGTGGTTCCCCATGCGGGCCCTGCCTTCCTTGCCATCAGCAGCTCTGGGAGCCTTGTTGTCCACTGTCAGGGCCAGGGCCCCAGGCTGCCTCCTCACTCCTGCTCTTGCCTCTGTGTGTCCTATGGCCCCTGTGTCCCTCCCTGTCCCCTCCTATTCCTGCCTCCTAGTGCCCCTGCCTCTGCACTCACCGTCCCCCACTAGCAGCCCTGCCCACCTTCCTGGTCACTGTCCCCCAGGAGTACCTCAGGGCCCATCATCCCCACCCCCTCCGTGAATACTTGTCACCCTCCTGCATACCCTCAAGCTGTTCACTCGTGCCCCTGGGGCCCCCATCTTCCACGGGGTCCTGTTTTCTGACTCATTCCCTCCCATTGATGCTCATCTTAGGTCTCCAGTGGAACCCCACAGTGCTCCCTCGTAACTGCCCCCACCCCCATCTCTGGGCTGGGCTGGGGACAGGGTGCCCAGCTGCTCCCCCAGGCAGGGCCCTGCTGAGGCGATGATGGTGTTGCAATAGTTGAAATGACTGGAGCTGGTGGCCTGACCAGTGGGGGAGGGCCAGTCCGTGCCCACAGGTGTGTCCCTCCCACAGGTGGCGCTGCCGGGCATGCGCTGGGTGGACGGCCACAAGGGCGTGTTCAGCGTGGAGCTCATGGCTGTGTCCTCCGTGCACCCCCAGGTAGGTGTTAGGACAGGAACCCAGGAGTTGGGCAACAGTTCCCACTGACCGGGGAGAGGCCTGGCCTTGGGCCATGGACAGACTTCAGTCAGCTGGACCTGTCTCCCAGGAAGCTGCTGACTCAGGCAGGGAGCAGTGCCAATGGCTACCCCGGCCGGGGCGTTGGCCCTTTGCACGGTCTCTCCTCCCCCCATTTGTCCGCTCCTATTTCGGTGGTTCCTCCCCCTCTCTCCTCCCTCCCTTCCTCTGGTGTCTCATCCCTGTCCTTATTATCAATTCATTGATCCCCGGCCTCAGTGTCTCTGCCCATTCAGCCCCCAACTCAGTCCCCTGGGGCTTCCTGGACCAGGGCCCTGGCCCCGCCCCACTCACCCCAGACCGCCCCCCCCCAGGACCCGCACCTAGACAAGTTCTTCACCCTGGTGCATGTCCTGGAGGAGGGCGCCTTCCCGTTCCGGCTCAAGGACGGCGTGCTGAGCGAGGGCACGGTGGAGCAGGAGCTGCGGGCCAGCCTGGCGGCCCTGCGCCTCGCAAGCCCCGAGTTCCTCGTCGCCTTCTCCCACCGCGTGCTAGACAAGCTCATACACCTGGTCGTGCGGCCCCCAGTCATCGGCGGCCAGATCGGTGAGCAGGCACGGCCTTGAACCTCAGTTTCCCCACCTGGAAAATGGCCCCTCAGTCCCCTGGTCCTGGGTGACTTCCTCTAGCCCACCGGTTCTCAACCTGTGGGTCGCGACCCCTTTGGCGGTCGAACGACCCTTTCACAGGAGTCGCCTAAGACCATCCTGCATATCAGATATTTACATGACGATTCATAACAGTAGCCACATTACAGTTATGAAGTAGCAACGAAAATAATTTTATGGTTGGGTCACAGCCTGAGAAACTGTATTTAAAGGGCCAGAAGGTTGAGCACCCCTGCTCTAGCCCATGTATCTCTCTGGCCTCAGTTTTCCCATCTGGAAAGGGACCTCAGCCCACTGAGCTGAGAGCTGGTCTTCTGTGACCCATTGATGGGCCACATGATCCCTTGGGCCCCAGAGTCTCTCTCAGGGAGGTAGGAGGGAGGCCCTGCGCCCTGGAATTTGACCTCTGCTCTGCCCGGCAGTGAACCTGGGCCGTGGAGCTTTTGAAGCAATGGCCCATGTCGTGAGCCTCATCCATCGGAGTCTAGAGGCTGCCCAGGACGCCCGGGGTCACTGCCCACTGCTGGCGGCCTATGTCTACTACGCCTTCCGACTGCCTGGCACTGAGCCCAGCCTCCTGGGGGGTGAGTATTGGTGGGAGAACCTGGAGGACAGGCAACACCTGGGAGGTGAGCATCCTCGACCAAGGGAACAGCGTGTACTAAGGTTCTGAGGCCACACAGGCCTCGGCTGGTCTGGACAACTTGCAGGCTTTGCTCCACCCACAGCCTGCTTGTTGGCAGGTGACTCAGCCAATCAGCAGGCAGGGACTCGAGCAGGGTTATCAGCTCTGCCTCCTCCAAGCTCTGTCACTTGGGCAAGTGACTTCACCTCTCTGAGCCTGTTTTCCGGTTGGTAAAACAGCAGTACTGTGCCCCGCGTTCCTGGGGGTGCTGGTAAGAGGAGACAACGTGATAATCCATGCCAAGCGCTTGGTACAGCGAGCACTCAATCAAGTTGGATGTTTTTCTCATTTGCTAAATCACTACTAAGAACCACCACCTTCTCTGAGCCCTTTTGCTATGTGCCAGGCACTGCGCTCAGTGTTTTTTAGTCTCCCCCTTCCCAATTGTTATGAGGCGGCAGCCATTATCACACCTGTTTCACAGGCGAGCACCTCAAGGCTCCAGGCTCGTAGAAGAAAATGGCTTCACCTACGGCAGCCCGCTGGGAAGGGGCGGGTCGTCAGGGCGGGCGGCCAGAAGGCTGACCGTACTCCCTCCACGCTCAGGGGCCCCCCCAGGGACCGTGCATCCTGCCACGCTGGCCCGTGGCCCAGGCCGCCCCGCAAGCCTCTACCTCGCTCGCTCTAAGAGCATCAGCAGCAGCAACCCCGACCTGGCCGTGGCGCCCGGCTGTGTGGACGACGAGGTCTCCCGCATCTTGGCCAGCAAGGTAGGGCGAGGGGGACCCTGGAGCCTCGGCCTCAGCGCCGTGGCTGCCAGGTGGGTGGGCGAAGGACCTCAGCGCTGGTGGAGGACAGGAAACAGCAGACGGGACATGGACACAGGCTGGACGCTGGGCAGCAGAGGGGCTGTGGCTGTCACGGGTCAGGAGCTAGGACTTGGGTTTGCACTGGCTCCATGCTCTGGGGCTGACCTAAGGCTGGGTGGCTGGGGCTTGGCCTGGTGGTGAAAACATAGGCACCACACACATGCACATACACAGATGCATATATGTGCGCGCCCCGCGTGTATACAAACATGGGGTGCGCATACATGTGTGTGTGTGCCTCATGTGTGTGCATTTTGGGAGGCACATATACATGTGTGCCCTATGCACATAAATATACAGGCCACAAATATGTTTGCCCCATAGGTGTACATGCATGGAGCACATGTATGTGTGTGCCCCATGTGTGTATGTTTGCAGATGCATATCCATGTGTGCCCCATGCGTGTATATACAGGTGTAGATATGTGTGTGTCTCACGCACGTGTGAACACCGGTTCATATGCTCATGCACCCATGCACGTACATACACACCAGTTTTCCAGGGTTGCATGTGGATGCCTACATGGGCACACATATAAATGGTCCAGGGTAGTGTTCACACTTGTTTTTTTTAAAATATATTTTATTGATTTTTCACAGAGAGGAAGGGAGAGTGATAGAGAGTTAGAAACATCGATCAGCTGCCTCCTGCACACCTCCTACTGGGGATGTGCCCACAACCAAGGTGCATGCCCCTGACCGGAATCGAACCTGGGACCCTTGAGTCCGCAGGCCAACGCTCTATCCACTGAGCCAAATTGGTCAGGGCTCACTTGTTTTTTTAAAAAAGATTTTTAATTGATTTTTAAAGAGGATGGGAGAGGGAGAGAGAGGGAAAGAGAGAGAAACATCAACGTGAGAGCAAAACATCAGTCAACTGCCTGCTTCACACCCCACCCTGGGGATCCAGCTGGCAACCTGATCATGTGCCCTGACTGTTAATCAAACCAGCACCCTCACGGTGAGCAGGAGATGCCCGACCAACGGAGCCATGTCGGCCGGGCACACCCTTGGTTTTTTACGCTGGTTTCCTTGTCGTCTGCCCATGGATTCTACCACTTACCCGTGTATCTCCAGGCTATCGACCGCTCACACTCCTGGGTGAATTCTGCCTATGCTCCAGGAGGCAGTAAGGCTGTGCTGCGCCGGGCGCCCCCTTATTGCGGGGCCGACCCCAGACAGGTGCCCTCCCTCCCTGCCCCTGCACGCGTGTGACCCCACCTCAGCATGAGCTCCTCCTAAGTCCTGGCTGCGGCTGACTAACCTAGGGGGACTGCCTAGAGGAGGAGGCGGACCCCTTCTGCTTTGTTTGGATCTGTGGAGTCGGTGTGGTAGGCATCACAGGGTCGTCGTAAACTGCTGCCACATGGACCACAGCCTCAGGCAGAGACAGAAGGAAGGGATGGGTGGTGTGTCCGTGGCATGCAAATGATATGCAAATCCAACCACTGTAACCTCACTGCCCCGCATGGCCTATTTTTATGCCTTTAATCCACTCTGTTCAGGAGGCTCTCAACTGTTCCCTTGACATAGCAACCTGAATGGTCCCAAGGGGACAAAACTGAACGTCTGGGCTCCCCCATTCCTGTTTCAGACAAAGGGGAGCCCCGTGGGTGGCTCCCTTTATCCCAGGTACCTCATAAGCAGAGGGGCTTTGCTTTCAGATGGACTTGGGTTTGAATCCTGGCTCTGAATTTTCAGACATGATAAAGAGTCTAAGGAGAGTGCTCAGCACAGCAGCTGGAGCCTGGGAGAGAGTTAGGGCGTTGCAGGTGGGATGTTGTTAGTGACATAGATCCTTGGCCCGGCCTCACCCCTGAGCCGCCAGCTAGCTGGGGAGCTAGGCACCATGTAAACCATGATGGAGCCAGGATGCCAGAGGGGCTGGTTTCTCTGCCCATGTGGCCCTGGGCCCTGTTCCAGCTCTATGTCACTCAGGCGACCTGCACTGCATGGTGGTCCAGGGGACTGTTGGCGGCACAGGCAGGGGCACTTTCCAGATTGCTGGGAATCTGGGTTCATGGGACTCCCACCACTGCCTTCCGATCTCTGAGGTGTCCGCTGGGCCTTGAAGATCACATAGGATGTGATGAGAGGGCAAGAGGGTGGGCATTCCAGCCAGGAGGTGGCACCGAGGCTGGCCTTTGCAGTGGTTGCTGGGAAGCCAGGGTGTGTGGCTGGAATTATAAGAGTTGGGGGGAGGGATCTCCACTGCCAAGGCAGGTGTCCCAGGGCTGGGCTGCCTTCATCATTGGACCTGTTCTCCCTGCCAGCCTCACCTCCTGACCAACAAAGGAGGAGGGGAGAGTGGAGCTTGAGTCCCCATACCCATTTCACAGATGGGGACAACTGAGGCCCAGTGAGGCCACCAAGGAAGGCTGGAGTGGGGCCAGGCCTGGAACCCGGGACTCTCAGCTGCTCCCCCTGCTTCTCATCACCGTCTACCTCCTCTGTCCTAGAATTCTTCCTCTTTCTCCTCTTCTTCTCTAACCTTTTCTGTCTATACTCTCCCTCCTCCACATCTGTGCCCCGCCTTTTCCTTCTCTGTCTACCCTTGAACTCACTGACGCACTCATACTCTCCACCCTTGTCCATATTCACTCTCGCCTCCTCGGACCACCCTCACTCTTCACCATCTACCATGATTTTACCTTCTCCGCCTACACGCATCCCATCCATTCTCTCCCCTCTGTCTCTGCTGGGTCCTGCTCCACCCATGCTCCCCCCTGTACTCCCTGCCCACGGGCCCACGTCCTAACCTGTTCTGTTCACCCTGCTTTTCACCTCCTTGCTACATGTCTTCTTTATTCTCATCTCCGTCACTCTTTCCTTCTCCATCCGCACCCCCACGGCCTGTCCCCACGGACACATCTTTCCTCTGTCCGTGCCCACCAGCTCCCTTCCTGTCCATGCCATCGACCCACACTAACCCCTCCTTGCCATCCCATCCTCTTCACTCCATCCCATCATAGGCCATCGACCGCAGCTCTACCCGAACCTCTTCCTACCTCGAGAGCTCCTCCTCCGCCCCACCAGCCACCCAGCCGAGACCCACTGTGCCGAAGGTAGTGGGAAGCAGGGGTGGGTGGCGCAGTGTTGGTCTGGGCCCTGCAAAGGGGTCCAGAGCTCCCGTCCCCTGGGCCCAGCAGGGCCTGGAGAGCCCCGGGAAAGGGCACATCTGACTCCTGCCCCCTCTCTCTTGCATGGCCTCCTGCTGCTCTAACCCCAAGCCCTCCCGCTTCAGCCTCCCCCTTCATGCTCTCCAGAGGGGGTTGGGGCGGCCCCTCTGCTCTCTGTGACCCCTGCCCCTGCCTCCAGCTGCTTCACGAGGAGCTGGCTCTGCAGTGGGTGGTGAGCGGCAGTACCGTGCGCGAGGCCGTCCTGCAGCACGCCTGGTTCTTCTTCCAGCTCATGGTGAGACACCTCCTCCCCGCCGAGAGCAGGAGGCCCCGGGGAGACTCTGCCTGGGGAGGGAAGCCCCCTGAGATTATGCCTGAGACCCCCTGAGAAATGGTTTCGAGACCCCCAATAGAGGGACAGAGATAAGAGACTCTCATCCTAAAGGGATCGTTTCCTGGAAAGAGGCCCCATAAAACTCCCTCCATAGAGAGAAGGCCCTCCCCCACCTTTCCTATGAGGCTTCAGCAGAGGTCCCTAACCAGTGAGGAGACACCCCACCCCAAGAGATACCCCCAGATAGAGAAGGAAACCCCTGTGGGACTCAAGAGGTGCCCGAGAGACCCCTCCAGACTCCAAGCCCCACCCCCAATCAGGGGGGCCTTCAAAGTCCCCCTCAGGGCTCCCTCGGCCCCGCCCCTCCAGCCCTGTGCTTTCCCCAGACCTTACTCCAGGAGACCTGCTTCAGCCCCTCCCGCGGCCTCAGCCTCAGACCCACTGAGGCCCTGCCCATGGCCTTCTCAGGTCCTGCCCACAGCCTCTCAGGCCCTCGCCCTCAGCTCAGAGCTATGGCGGGGCTCAAGCCCCACCCAGGACCCCTTATGCCCACCTTTACCTCACCCCCCTTGCTGCTAAAATACCATTTGCAGCTCCTCAAGCCCCATCCCCACTCGGCAAGCCCCTTCTGCCCCTCCAGCTCTCACCCGGCCCCCACCTGGCCCCCAGGTGAAAAGCATGGCCCTGCACCTGATCCTGAGCCAGCGGCTGGACACGCCCCGCAAGCTTCGCTTCCCCGTGCGCTTCCTGGATGACATCGCGGCTCTGGTGGGCTCTGTGGGCCTGGAGGTCATCACCCGGGCCCACAAGGTAAAGGTGAAGGGGCCTCAGTGGGGGAGGGGCTCGGGGCACCAGTCCTGCCCAGTGCTTCCTGGCTGCAAGGTCAACCCCATTTGCTGGATGGGTCTGTTCATTCACTGTCATTTATTTTTTTTAAATGTATTTTTATTGATTTCAGAGAAAGAGAGAGGGAGAGAGAGAGATAGAAACATCAATGATGAGAGTCATTGATCAGCTGCCTCCTGCACACCCCCTACTGGGGATCGAGCCGCAACCCGAGCACGTGCCCTTGACTGGAATCGAACCTGGGACCCTTCAGTCTTCAGGCTGGCGCTCTATCCACTGAGCAAAACCAGCCAGGGCCAGTGTCATTTCTTAAGTACCTATGTGTGCCCATCCCTGTGCTGGGCTCTAGAGCCACAGCAGTGAACCAAACAGATGCCAGTCCTTGTCCCCATGGCGCTGACTATCAGGGAGAGACTGGAAGGAGTGAGGGGTCACCTATTTGACGTCTGGGAAAAGAGCATTTCAAGCAGAGGGAATAGCGAGTGAAAATCCCTGAGGTAGGACATTGGGCTGTAGGAGGAGCCATGAAGTGATGGGTGCGGCTGGAACAGAGTGAGCAAGTCAGGAACAGGGGTTGGAGAAGGCAGAGGGGTGACGGATCCATGAGCCCTTACCAGTGTCAGTATACAGTAAGTGCTCAATCGTGGACAGTAGTGTTCTGAGACCGTGACACTTGTCCAGGCCCTGGGTCCCTAATTCCCGTGCCCTCGGGAACTAGGCGGGTAATACTTATGATAGTAATCTTGAGCCTTTATTGAGCACTTACTGTGTACCTAAACACTTGAGATGAGTCGCATCCTTTAGATTCTCCCAGCAGCCCCATAGAGTTTGTATTATTATCTCCATTTTACTGATGGAGAAATGGGCAGAGAATGGCTAACAACCTGCCACCCCCCGACCGAGAAGGGGCAGGATTGGGGATCTGAACCCGAGCCACCGGCAGGGCCAGAGCCCACACCCTTACCGTCAGCTCCGGTTGGGAAAGCGGGGCGGACGGAGGGCCAGAGGGCACGTGCTCCGTGGCTGCGGCCAGAATGTCGGACTTGAAAAGTGACATGGGGCTTCTGGACTTGATGGGAACTTTCCAGATTTTTGAAACACCAGCCGGGCCCGAGCCAGCCCTTGTGCAATCCCCTTCCGACCTCTGGGCTGGTCTCGAAGGTCTCGACCTTGCTGCACTGGAGCCTCCCCTAAGCGCTGACATTCCCAGGGGCTGACCCAGATGATGAGGAAACCGCCCTGGGAACGGGTTGCAGGGCAGAACAGTGCCCCTGAGAAGCACCCTGTGCCAGGCTGCCAGTGGGGCATCGGTGAACGGCCACAGTGGTCGCATTCACGGAGCTCGGGGAGCCAGGCAGACCCGGCCCCCGCCGCACGGCGGCTCAGAGCTCCAACAGGTGTTGTGTGCAGGGGACGAAGAGCCACCGAGGCTGACTCGTGAGGCCAGAGTGGCTGGTGAGAGGCCGAGGGACCAACAAGCAGCAGCTGGGCCCGGAAGCCACCGCGATCCCCTGGCTGTTCCTCCCACTTGCCTGGCACATCCTGCCCCAGGGCCTGGGCCTTGTTCTTAGCTCTGCCTGGAACGCTTCTCCTCCCCCTTGGGGCTTCTCTCAAAGCAGCACCCGGTTCAATTGTCTCCGAGGCATGGAATTATCTGAGGACCTTGGGTTATTGTGGTCCCACCCTCCCCGCTCCCTCCCAACTCCCCCCGCCCCAAGCTGAGCGCCGTACAAGCTGTCCGTGCTCGGTATAGGATTGCTGAGGACTTACCAGTGAGGGCAGAGGTTACTTTGCTCAGACATAATCACAAGTGGTTCAAATGTGCCCCAAGTTTATTTCTGAGCATAAGTGGGCCGTGGGGGCTCCATCGTGTGGGCCTGGCCATCAGATTCACCATGGCACCCACCACCTCGGCACCTGGCGGGCTGTGGGAGCAGGGAGACCTGGCCACAGTCCTTCCCCTCATCCCGTTGGCCAGGAAGTGATCCGATCACATGGTTGCTCTCAGCTGCAAGGGAGGCTGGGGAATCCAGTCTTGACCGCTCTCTGACCTCACACCCTGGGAGACGGGGAAGGAGGATCCAGGGGCAAGTCAGCAGCCAGTGCCCGCCATCCGTGTTGTGTTATTCAAATCTGGGGAGAGAGGAAAGAAAATCGTGTCCACCACGGTGCCCTGAGGGGTGTGGACCTGTATGTGTGGGGAAGGAAGGGCTGGTCCGAGGGCAGAGACGACCAGGAAGGCCTGGAGTGGCCAGAGGGTGGGGGGCGGAGGGGGGCCGGGGGGGGGGCGGTGTTAAGAAGACCCACGACTCTGGGGCAGTGGTGCAGCTCCCAGAGGCGGCGGCGGCAGCCTTGGCGAGAGCCAGGCCCTGGGTGGGGACCGCGTGTGCGGGGTGTGTGAGCGTGGCTGACGGGGCCCTGTGTCCCCAGGACGCGGAGCAGGCCGAGCGCCTCAACATCAGCCTGGCCTTCTTCCTCAGCGACCTGCTGTCCCTGGCGGACCGCGGCTTTGTGTTCAGCCTGGTCCGGGCCCACTACAAGCAGGTGGGAGCGGTGCGCCTGCCCGCGGGCGACAGGGTGGGCTGTGGGCGGAGAGGCTGTGAATGGTGCCCGCTGACCCCCTCTCCGGCAGGTGGCCACCCGGCTGCAGTCGGCCCCCAACCCAGCGGCGCTGCTGACCCTGCGCATGGACTTCACCCGCATCCTGTGCAGCCACGAGCACTATGTGACCCTCAACCTCCCCTGCTGCCCGCTGTCGCCCCCGGCCTCACCCTCACCCTCCGTGTCCTCCACCACCTCGCAGGTGGGCCGGCCTCGCCTCTGGCTCCTCCCCTGACCTGTGACCTCTCACCTTCAGCCTGTCTTCTGGGGCTCCCCTAGTCTTTGTCCTTTTCAGGGTGGGCCCACTGTCCAGGGGGACCATCCCCTTACCTCTGCCCCCTCATGCTCAGCACTTTCTTAGGGAGCAGGTTCTGATTTCTCACCCCTAAAACTTAACTCACAGACCTGCCTTCCCCCTGCTGTTTCTCAGACCTCGGACTTCTGACCCCGTCCCGTCCACCTCACAGGTTAAGTTCATTCTCTTACCTCTGACCCTGAGCTGTGCTCACTATCACCTCCGGATAATTCCAGTCTCTCACCTCTTAACCCTAACTTCAGACGAGTTCATCCTGACCCCTCACCTCCGAGCCCTGACCCCTGGTGACATCCTTGCCCCCCCCCCTTTACCCCCTGCAGAGTTCCACCTTCTCCAGCCAAGCCCCCGACCCCAAGGTGATCAGCATGTTTGAGCTGAGCGGGCCATTCCGGCAGCAACACTTCCTGGCTGGGCTCCTGCTGACGGAACTGGCGCTGGCCCTGGAGCCTGAGGCCGAGGGGTGAGCACAGGCCCCGTTCGGCTCCAGTGGGTGGGAAGGTCCAGGCCACTCTCTCCTGAGCACCTCATACTCCGCAGGGCATCCCAGCTGCACAAGAAGGTCATCAGCGCCGTCCACAGCCTGCTCTGTGGCCATGATGCTGACCCCCGTTATGCCGAGGCCACAGTGAAGGCCCGGGTGGCCGAGCTGTACCTACCGTTGCTGTCCATCGCGCGGGACACGCTGCCACGGCTGCATGATTTCGCTGGTCAGTGGGCCAGGCCGTTGGAGCCACATAATCCAGGGGCTCAGGTGGGGGAAGATGGGAGAACACAGGAGTAAACACATGGCATTAGGGTCCATAGATTGGGTTCAGGTGCTGGTGCAGGGCCCTGGCAAACCATTAACCTCTGAGCCTCAGGTTTCTCACCTGTAAAATGGGGACAGTGGTGACACTAACTACTTCCTATAGTTATGTAAGCATTTGCAGAGCTTTAGCACTGGGACATTGTCGGCCCACAATAAATGGGGGATAGGATTATAACATTTGTTAGCTTCTGAGAAGAGAGGATGTGAGGAGGGAAGGTGGGGAACATTGGGGCCAGAGGCAGTTGCAGCCCTGTGTTCAGTCATTCACTCATAGCACATTCCCTGGCACTGCTTAGGGGCATGCGCCCAGTGGTGGGAAGCACAGACTTGGTTTTTGTGGGATGATCCCCTCATCCTTGGGGGGAAATTCTTAGTCTTTATTTCTAACTTTTTTTTAATCTGCCTTTGTTTCTTCTTTCTTTCTGGGACTTCAGTTACCCATATGTTGGACCGTTTGATCATGTCACACATGCCTGCTATGCTCTGTTCTGTTTTCCATTCTTTTTTCTCTGTGTGCTTCCCTTGGGAAATTTTCTGTTCACCTGTCTTTGAGTTCACTACTTCTGTCTTCTGCTGTGTCCAGGCTTCTGTCAGCCCCAACTATTGAGTTCTGAGTTTCAGGTGTTATATTTTTCAGTAGGAAGGTGTCTATTTTATTTTATTTTTGTAGATTTCAATTCTCTGCTGAAATTCTCCATGTTCTTACCCATTTCAGCCCATCTTTTCCACTACTTTTAATTTTAAGAACTGCATTTGCTTTTGGTCATTGACATGCTTCCTTCTGCTGTCTCTTCTCTCTTATCAATCCGTTCCCTGACTTTTCACATATCTTGTAGCTTTTTATTGTATTTTGGACATTGTATATAAAAGAACCATCAGGACTGGAGCAATGTCATTTTTCCCTAGTGAGGGTTCCTCTTTCCCTCTCTTTTTATTTTTTTAAGTATATTTTTATATATTTCAGAGAGGAATGGAGAGGGAGAGCGAGAGAAAAACATCAGTGATGAGAGAGAATCATTGATAGGCTGCCTCCTGCTTGCCCCTCTACTGGGGATTGAGCCCACAACCTGGGCATGTGCCCTTGACCGGAATCAAACCCAGGACCTTTCAGTCCACAGGCTGACACTCTATCCACTGAGCCAAACCGGCCAGGGCCTCTTCCTCTCTCTTAGCAGATGAGTTAAGGGACTGGTCACCTCAGTCCAGTGCGAAACTGAGCTTGGCTAAGCTGGGCTGGAGCGGTAGTGAGGCTCAGTTGACCTTTTGTTTCAAGAATCTCTAGGGTGAGACCTTGTGTTGGCTGCCCTTCTCTCTGGTGAGACTTTTTGCGGGGGAGGGGAAGAGGAAGAGGTACTCCTGCAAGACCGTAGATTTTTAGAACCAGACCATTTAGATTAAAATCAGCTTTACTATGTACCAACCTACTGCGTGACCCCAGGCAAGTAACTTAACCTCTGCGGAGAGGCTAACCTCAGTCCCCTCATCTGTAAAGTAGGAATGATAAGAGTCCTTATCTTGTGGGTGTGTTTTTTAAAGATCCGGAGTTAATAGTTTCCATCCCCTGGCACGTAGGGGATGCTGTGTCAGTGCCAATTGATGCTATAATGACAGCAGCAGCCTATGTTGTTGTTGTCATCACCACCATCATCTTCTCAGCTACTGCTTCTGTGGGCCAGGCCGTGTTCTCAGTGTTGAGCATATAGCAGTGGCCAGAGTAGATGTAGTCCCTGCCTCTGTGGACACAATGAATGTACCTGCTTACAAGTACAGTAAGTGAGCTCTGGGAGTAGAGAGTTGGAGCCTGGTCTAGGGAGTGGTATCAAGGAGGGCTTCCATGAGGAGGTGACCTTTGAGCTGGAATTTGAGGCAGAGGGGCCGCACGTACCAAAGACTCCTTTTTCTCTCCCCCTGCTCCTACCCCCAGAGGGCCCAGGTCAACGGTCAAGGCTGGCTTCCATGCTCGATTCAGACACAGAAGGGGAAGGGGACTTTGGAGGCACCATCAACCCCTCAGTGGCCATGGCCATTGCTGGCGGCCCCCTGGCCCCTGGCTCCCGGGCCAGCATCTCCCAGGGCTCAGCAACTGTGAGTATGGAGCTGGTGTCTAGAGTAAGGTGACCAGACGTCCCGCTTTTGGCGAGACAGTCCCGATTTTTAACAATTTGTCCCGCATCCCGTGGCGTTTTTAAAAAAGTCCCAATGTTTGGAAAGAGATGTATGTACTACTCTCTGTAATATTTTAAGGAATAAAAAAAAAAAAAAGAACCCTCCCCCCCCTCCGGGTCAATGGTGTCCCACTTTACCAATGTTAAAATCTGGTCACCTTAGTCTAAGAGACACTCCCCCCTGGTAATAGAAGTTATGTAACGAGATTCAAAGCAGCCAGTTCTCATCTTATTTGGAGAAAATGAAAATCAACTCCGTCCTGTCTGAGCATCCTGTCCCCTCTCTGGCCCCAGGGTTCTCGCTCAGGCTGTCCTCTCTCTGCCGAGTCCAGCCGGACCCTGCTGGTGTGTGTGCTGTGGGTGCTGAAGAATGCAGAGCCAGCCCTCCTGCAGCACTGGGCTGCCGACCTGTCCCTCCCTCAGCTGGGTCGTCTCTTGGACCTGCTGTACCTCTGCCTGGCTGCCTTCGAGTACAAGGTCTGGGGCGCGGGCAGGGGATTGGAGGGTAGGAGGCAGGCCGAGTGTGCATACAGAGGTCTCGGTGCTGTGGTCTAGGCACGAGGGGGTGGACTGTCCTCGTGCCCCAGCTCCTGAGGGACAGGGGTGGACTGTTTCTGTGCTGAGCCCAAGGGAAAAGGGAGAAGTGTTCTCGTGCATGGAATTTGGAAGGTGCTGAGATGTCTTGAAGCACAGGGTCCCAGAGGTCGGAAAGGGCCAGAAGAGGCGGACGGGGTCAGCCCAGGTCCCATGGGGAAGGGCAGCGTCAGCCTGGAACCTGTTCTCTGACCTCCCAGGGGAAAAAGGCCTTTGAGCGCATCAACAGCCTCACGTTCAAGAAGTCACTAGACATGAAGGCTCGACTGGAGGAAGCCATCTTGGGCACCATTGGAGCGCGACAAGAGATGGTGCGAAGGAGCCGTGGTGAGAAGGAGATGAACCCTACGCCCGTCCCCACCAGCCGCTCACACCCTGTGTCCGAGGGGCCCCACGTGGGCCCATCCCTACCTCTCTGCCCGACTCACTTTTCCCAGGAATCCACGCCTCATTCCCATACACACGGGTACCCGTGTCCCCATCTGTTCTCACAAGTCATTCAGGCCTAACTGCGTCCACTCAGCAAGCACCCGTACCACCCCGTGTCCACCCACCTGTGTATCTTGGTGCCTGTGTGTTTCCCAGTCATGTGTGTCCTTACGTTTTTGCACGCCTGTGAACACGTGTCTGCCCATCTCAGAGAGGAGCCCGTTTGGGAACCAGGAGAACGTACGCTGGCGGAAGAGCATCACGCACTGGAAGCAAACCTCGGACCGTGTGGACAAGTAGGTGTTGGCCAGAAGCAGACCAGTTTCCAGAGAACTGGCACCGCAGGCAGCTGAGGGAGGGGGTGAGCTGAGCCGTAGGGTAGGGTCTGGCTTCCCGAGGCTCCCCATCCCCCTCCTCTCTCCCTCAGGACCAAGGATGAAATGGAACAGGAGGCCTTGGTGGAAGGGAACCTGGCCACCGAGGTGAGCCTGGTAGTTCTGGACACACTGGAGATCATTGTGCAGGTAAGGCTGGATCCAGCCTCTTCCTGACCTCTGACCGGCCCCAGTGCCTTGTGATCTCGGACCCCAGGATCCCTCTCCGTTCCTGATTCCACAACCAAGCCAGGCCTTAACCGCTGGGTTTCTGACCCCGCAGACGGTGATACTGTCCGAGGCCCGGGAGAGTGTCTTGGGTGCGGTGCTGAAGGTGGTGCTGTATAGTCTGGGCAGTTCCCAGAGTGCCCTCTTCTTGCAGCATGGCCTGGCCACACAGCGGTCCCTGGTGTCCAAGGTGAGCACCCCTAGGCAGCTGCGGCTCTTGGAGTCGTAGCAACCGCCCAGTCGCTGAGCACCTACTGTGTGTCCAGCAACTCCACAAGGCAGACAATCCTTAGCCACAGTTGACAGAGGAGACAACTGAGGATGAGGGTGGCAGAGTCACTCACCCAGGGTCCCACCGCAAGGACCTCGCCCAGGTTCGACTCCCAAGCCTGCTGTGCCTGGCCCGAGAAGGCGGAGCCCAGACAGGCGCCCCTGCCCCCGTCCCCTCGGGAGACCTTCTGACCGAGCATGGGGAGGGGCTGACCAGCGTCTGTCTTGCCCCTGGGGGGCAGTTCCCAGAGCTGCTGTTTGAGGAGGACACGGAGCTGTGCGCCGACCTCTGCTTGCGGCTCCTGCGACACTGCGGCAGCCGCATCAGCACCATCCGCACACACGCCAGCGCCTCCCTCTACCTCCTCATGCGCCAGAATTTCGAGATTGGCAATGTAAGTGGGGGCGGCCACCCGGGGATGGGGGGGTGATAGATGGAAGGCGGCAGGGGGAGGGGTGACGTGGGCCTGCTCGCCAGGTGGGAGGGCCCAAGGCCCACAGGGGTGCTCTCCCCGCTCTGTCCCCCAGAACTTTGCCCGTGTGAAGATGCAAGTGACCATGTCGCTGTCATCCCTGGTGGGGACAACGCAGAACCTCCGTGAGGAGCACCTGCGACGGTCGCTCAAGACCATCCTCGCCTACGCCGAGGAGGACGTGGGGCTGCGAGACAGCACGTTCGCCGAGCAGGTGACCCCGCCAGGCCCCTGCCCTACTTCTCCGGCAGCCCCGGGGCCTTTGCCTCGGAATCCTGATCTCTGTCACTTCCCACTCCAGGTCCAGGACCTGATGTTCAACCTGCACATGATCCTGACAGACACGGTGAAGATGAAGGAGCATCAGGAGGACCCCGAGATGCTCATTGACCTCATGTACAGGTGAGGAGAGCTCGGGGGACCTTCAGCCATTCACCCTCAGACAGATGAGTAGATACATGGGAAAGCAAGGGGGGAGCAGGTGAACACACAGGTGACAAGAGGGACAAGTAAGGAGGGACGGGGGAGTGCAGGCAGATGGGGAAAGTCAGGTGAGCGAGGGGACAGGTAAGCAGACGGGTGAGGCTACAGGTAAGGTGAGGACTCATAAATGAACCCGTGAGGAGGGTGCCCCATGGACCTACAGAACAAAGACAAGAGAGGACAAGTGGTAGAAACAGGTGACGTGCAAGCGACGGGTGGAGGGGTGACAGATCAGGGGAGTCAGTAAATCTGGAGGAGAGGTAAGGGGTATTTAGTAAGAAATTGGGGAGTGGGGGGCGGAGAGGCAGGTGATGCAGGCAGGGAAGTGAGGGGCCATGCGGGAGGGACGGGCCTGTGTAGGTGACATGGTGCATGTGCAAGGGGATCAGCAGAAGGACAAGTGAGAGAAGGACACTTGGGGGGTTAGTGAAAGGATGGCCAGTGACGATTGGATAAGTGAGGGATTGGGTAAGGGAGGAGACAGGTGACTAGAGGAAGAGGGGAGATGATGGACAGGCAAGTGGGAAAATAGGTGAGAGGTTGGACAGGCAAGGGAATAGGCGAGGGACTGGACAGGTGAGACAGAAGGGGGATGGACAGGTGGGGTAAGGGGTCAGGGGGTGATTTAGGGGAAAGGGTGGAAGGTAGGACAGGTCAGGAAACAGGTAAGAGGATAGACTGGTGAAGGGAGGACAGGAGGACGGAAGGACAGGTGAGACGGGTGAGGAGATGGATAGGTGAGGAGACAGGTGAAGGGAGGAAACAGGTGACTGGATGGACAGGTGAATGGGGTACAGGTGAGGAGATTGGCTGGTCAGTGGGGCAGATGGGGTACCAAGTGAAGGGGTGGGCAGGGTGAGTCCCCATCCTCCTCACATTCCCCCCTCACCTGGGCACCAGGATTGCCCGGGGCTACCAGGGCTCCCCGGACCTGCGGCTGACGTGGCTGCAGAACATGGCGGGGAAGCACGCAGAGCTGGGCAACCACGCGGAGGCCGCGCAGTGCATGGTGCACGCGGCCGCGCTGGTGGCAGAGTACCTCGCCCTGCTAGAGGACAGCCGCTACCTGCCGGTGGGCTGCGTTTCCTTCCAGGTGAGCGGTCGGAGGGGGAGGGGTGGGGGGCCAGGGCGGGGGCGGCACACGTGCGGCAGGGACCAGGCCCCGACACCACTTCCCACCCCAGAACATCTCGTCCAACGTGCTGGAGGAGTCTGCCATCTCCGACGACATCCTGTCGCCCGACGAGGAGGGCTTCTGCTCAGGGAAGCACTTCACGGAGCTGGGGCTGGTGGGGCTGCTGGAGCAGGCGGCCGCCTACTTCACCATGGTAGGCCTGGGGCTGCCGCAGGGCTCTGCTCAGGGCTCGGGCTGGGTGGCAT
This sequence comes from Murina feae, assembly GCA_004026665.1. Taxonomy (NCBI): domain Eukaryota; kingdom Metazoa; phylum Chordata; class Mammalia; order Chiroptera; family Vespertilionidae; genus Murina; species Murina feae. The sequence continues at coordinate 25,235 of PVJC01001945.1, read as the reverse complement.
CATCCATCTGCTGATGGCCCTGTACTTGCTTCTGGTTACTCGAGGGGAAGATGGGGGATTTGCAGAGGAGAATGAGGACCCTCCGTGGCCTCCATGACCTGCCTTTCTCCCTGTTAAACCCTTGACATGCAGGCTGGGTAGCATAAGCCTTTAATACCTTTAGCTAGTATATAAGTTGATGCCTGGGCGTTTATTTTTTATTGTTGGAAAGGAGTTTCTCCTCCAATTTGCTTGCTTGTGGGAAAGCAGTTGGTTCTTTCCGCATTTGACTTGTTGGAGCTGGGAACTGTTCCAAAACCTTTTTTTTTTTTTTTTTAACATATTTTATTGATGTTTTAAAGAGAGGAAGGGAGAGGGATAGACAGAAACATCGATGAGAGAGAAACATCGATCAGCTGCCTCCACCACACTCGACCGGAATCGAACCTGGGACCCTTCAGTCCACAGGCTGACGCTCTATCCACTGCACCAAACCAGTCAGGGTGCCCAAAACCTTTTTTATTGCAGAACATTTCGGTGCTCGCTTCGGCAGCACATATACTAAAATTGGAACCATATAGAGAAGATGAGTATGTCCATCCCCCACCAAAAAAATAAAGGAAAATTTCAAGCACACATAAAAGAAGAATGCTGTACACTCTCCCCAACCCCATACCCAGTGCTCAAATTCATCAGCCACCTGTATTTACCATCTTGTTTCATCTCCTCTTTACCTCCAGCTTTTTTTTTTCTTGTTTTGTTTTAGCCTTGTTGAAACAAGGCCACCAAAAATTAGGTTGCCTCTCAAAAAAATGGGAGAGAGAAAGGATCGCTTTTTTATTTTTAGTGTTTGTGGGGCTTTTTGACATCTGAACAAACAAGATCCCAATTTTCACAAACTGATGGAATGTGAGCATTCGGGTTTATAAACCTTTGCTACTCAGTGTGGTCAGGGGACTAGCAGTGCGGCCATCACCCAGGGCTTGCTGAATGCAGAGTCCTGGGCCGCCCAACTCTCCGAGCCCTGCACTGTAACAAGATCTCAGATTCCTGTGCGCTTTAGAGTCGGAGAAATTCCAGCTTAAAACAAATCTGATATCACAGTGCCGCACCCATGAGTGTGCAACTCCCACTGGAAAAGTCCCTTTTACACAACTTTTATCCCGCATGACGAGGAACAGAAATTCTTTTTTATTTTTTAATCCTCATCCGAGGATATGTTTTTTTAAATTGACTTTAGAGAGAAAGGGAGGAAGGAGAGAGAGAGAGTGAAACATCCATGTGAAAGAGAAACATTCATTGGTTGCCTCCTGTACGCACCATGAACAGGGATCCATCCTGCAACCTGGGTATGTGCCCTGATCGGGAATGGAACCCACAACCTTTTGGTGTATGGGACACAGCTCCAACCAACTGAGTTGCCCAACCAGGACATGCATTTCTTGATACGTTGATGCCTGGACGTTTATTTTTTATTGTTGGAAAGGAGTTTCTCCTCCAGTTTGCTTGCTTGTGCAAAAGCAGTTGGTTCTTTCCGCATTTCACTTGTTGGAGATGGGAACTGTTCCAGAAGGTTTTCTCGCCTGCCCGGGGCTGCTTGCTTGACCTGTTCCTCAGTTCCTGCGCTTCTGGGAACTGGTAGTTACACCTGGGGCCCCACTCAGTTTCAGGGTCGGGTTGCCCAGCGAGATGTCTCTCCTGTGGGGCCAGCCCTCCTAGTGATGTTGTTTTCATTATTGTCACTGCTGGAGTCTCACAAAGGCTTCATGAGGGGAAGAAGCCACAAGGTAGACATAGACCTTCCGATGGCCAACATCCAGGGCACCTGCTCTATGCCAGGTTTGATGCTGGCACCAGCTAGGGATCAGGGACACCCATGAGTGGTCATTACCATGTGCAGGAGGCAGTGGTCAGAGGCCGGGTGGGCTGGAGTTCAGGTCCTGACCTTGGGGAGAGTCTTCATGTCTCAGGTTCAGTGTCGCTTCTGAGGAATCGGGGAGGAGGGGAGGAGGAATTCCTCTTCCCACCAACGAAGGGACATGGGTAAAGTGTAGATGTACACAGTGCCTTGTCCGTAGTAAACATGGTGGAGACCACAGCGGGGTATGCAGGGGCCAAGTGGAAAGGCTGATGCCCCATCGGGTGGGGGTGGTCGGGGTAGGCTTCCTGCAGGAGGTGGTGGAGGCTGGGGCCTTGGAAGGTGGGTCAGAGCACAGAAAGGAGGGCTGTTCCAGGCAGGAGGGCACCAGGGAGGGTGCTGGGAATCTGACCTGCTCCACCCCGCCCCAGGGTGGGCTCTATGAGGCGGTGAATGAGGTGTACAAGAACTTGATCCCCATCCTGGAAGCTCACCGCGACTACAAGAAGCTGGCTGCTGTGCATGGCAAACTGCAGGAAGCCTTCACCAAGATTATGCACCAGGTTGGCCTACGGTGCCCTCCCAGACCCTGCCCTTGGCCCCACCCCACCTTCCCAGGCTAAACTCTTGACCCTTCTCTTCCCCGCAGAGCTCCGGCTGGGAGGTAAGTCCACCTGGTGGCCATCTGCCTCTGGGGCCCCCAAGAGGCTAGTCAGCAGTAGTCATGGACAGCCACCAGGGGGTGCCGGAGGAGCATGGCTGCCAGGGCACAGGCGTTGGGACTCAGTGGGCAGTGACATACCCTACTGCTTTCCCCCAGACCCCCCCTCCCTTCCCCAAATCTCCAGGGCAGCCTGTGACTCACCGCGCTGGGAGCTCTCCAGAGACGCCCCGCCCTTGGGCAGGGCCTGCTCGGTCACTGCCTGCAAGGGGGCTCTGGCTCTCTTTTTCTCCTTGTGTCTTTGTGTCTCCCCTCTTTCCCTCCGTTTCTCCCTGTCTCTCTCCCTGTCCTGATCCCTCCCTCTGTGTCTCTTGTTGTGTTTCTCCCTATCTCCCCGCCTCCCCCAGGATCTCTGCTCCTCATTGCCATGTAATGCTCCCCTTCTCCCGCCTTTCCCCCCCACTTGGGTCTCTATTTTTAGGCATCTCCTAGTTTGGGGAGAATTTTCTGGCCAAAGATGGCAAGAACCCAGAGCTGAGGCAGGAGGGCTGGGTGGGGGCTGGGTGGGGTGGGCAGGTCCCTTCCCTTCCTGGGTCTCTGGTCTCATGGAGCAGCATAACCAGGACCCCGGGGGCTTGGTGGCTCTGACCTCTGACCTCCCCCATGATTTTGTCTCTTCGTCCCCTGCTCCCCACCTCCCTCTCCTGATGCCTACCCCATCCCTCCTGGATCTGCTTTGGTGAGTGAACATGGAGCCACCCCTTTCTTTCTGTTGGGAGGTGGGGGGGGGGGCGCAGAGAGGTGGGGGAGGAGTGAGAGGATGCCCTGGAACAAAAGAGGCAGAGTCTCTGTCCCAAGCATTTATTGAGCACCTGCTGCATCCCCAGCCCAGTAGGCATTGAGGATACAGCTATGAGCAATATAGCCCCAGTATTTATTTCGTGTAAGGGATAAAGGAGGAGGCAGATTTGGGGGAGGTGGGAGACAGAAGTTAGGGAGAAAGAGCAAGGGTGTGGGCAGCGGGTGGTCATCTGAGTCCATGCCCAGTATTCAAGAGGTCCCCCTGCTCCTGCCTGTGACATGATGTCCTTGGAGTCCTCACATGCCCACCCAAACTGCTCTGGGTCTCCCCTGCCCACGCCCCCCCTTCCACATGTTGGGGCCCGCACTTCCGGAGCGGGGGGGCTTCCAGCGGGCCTCCTGGGCAGCAGTACCCCTTCCCGCAGCCCCAGCGTGTGTTTGGAACATACTTCCGCGTGGGTTTCTACGGCGCCCGCTTCGGAGACCTGGACGAGCAGGAGTTTGTGTACAAGGAGCCGTCCATCACGAAGCTGGCCGAGATCTCACATCGGCTGGAGGCACGTCCCGGTGGTGGTGGGTGGACGGGGCACCAGGCTGCCCTGGGGTGGGGTGGGGGCTGCACCTGTGCAGCCCGAGTCAGCCCCGTGTCCCCAGGAGTTCTACACGGAGAGGTTTGGAGAAGATGTGGTCGAGATTGTCAAAGATTCCAACCCTGTCGACAAGACCAAGCTTGACTCCCAGAAGGTGAGGGTTCCTGACCATGCCTCTGGGGTCCCCAAAATCCTATAGTCAGGGCGATTCTCAGCAGTGTTTCCTGGAAACCCTCAAATCCTTTTCCTCTGAGAAAGTTCAAAGCTTATGTCCTCCAGGGACCCCCAAATCCTTAACCTCAGGTAATTCCCAAACATAAGGAGACCTGAGACTCCCAGATGTAAAACCCCTAGACCCCTTGTGGCCCAAATCCCCTTTCTCCAGGGACAGAGCCCTGCTGGGAGGCTGGCAAGCCCCAGAGGGGCATGTGGGGGCTGTGGGAGCCTCACACCGGAGCCCCGTGCCCCAGGCCTACATCCAGATCACATACGTGGAACCGCACTTTGACACCTATGAGCTCAAGGACCGGGTGACCTACTTCGACCGCAACTACGGGCTGCGCACCTTCCTGTTCTGTACGCCCTTCACGCCCGATGGGCGCGCTCACGGGGAGCTGCATGAGCAGCACAAGCGTAAGACACTGCTGAGCACGGACCATGCCTTCCCCTACATCAAGACTCGTATCCGCGTGTGCCACCGGGAGGAGGTAGGTGGAGTCCTCCAGACCCCAGTCTGTAGCCTCAAATCTCTACCTCCAGACCCAGCTGATGCAAGGCTGGACCACAACCAGACCAAAGCCCCAGAGCTAGACAAAGGCAGCTGAGCCAGGCCCTGGCCGAGCCAGGCAGGCAGGCAGGAGCCCTCACACACTGATCGCTGCATAGCTCAGGCCCCTCCCACCACCGCTGCCCTGGGCTGGCCCCAGCCAACGCATGCCGCCCCCTAACCCTGCAGACGGTGTTGACGCCAGTGGAGGTGGCCATCGAGGACATGCAGAAGAAGACACGGGAGCTGGCCTTTGCCACCGAACAGGACCCGCCTGATGCCAAGATGCTGCAGATGGTGCTCCAGGGCTCCGTGGGACCCACTGTGAACCAGGCATGGCCGGCGGGGTGTGCAGGCTGCCCGAGGCCCCCGAGGGTCCGTGCAGACACCCTCACAAGGCCTTCTTCCCCCACAGGGTCCCTTGGAGGTGGCCCAGGTGTTTTTGGCAGAGATCCCAGAAGACCCCAAACTCTTCAGGCATCACAACAAGCTGCGGCTCTGTTTCAAGGACTTCTGCAAGAAGTAGGCCTGACCTCACCCATTAGAGCCCCCTCAGCCCTCATCATGGCTCTCTGCCTACTTTACCCCCTAATTCTAGCTCCTGACCTACCTCACGGACTCCTCCTCCACCTCTGGTCTTGCTTTCTCTCCTGAGCGCCAGTACCTGAGCACCCTGCCATCTGGCCCTCAGGTGCGAGGACGCGCTGCGAAAGAACAAGGCCCTGATCGGGCCAGACCAGAAGGAGTACCACCGCGAGCTGGAGCGCAACTACGCCCGCCTAAGGGAGGCTCTGCAGCCCCTGCTCACCCAGCGCCTGCCCCAGCTACTGGCGCCAACCACAGCCAGCCTCAGGTGCCTGACCCAGGCCCCCCACCCTAGAGAGGGCACGCGGAGGCAGGCACTGGATGGGGATTGTTGTGCACGTCAACATATGCCTTTGGCTTTGCACACAAGGGTGTGACTACTCGGGCATGTGCACAAATGCACACTCTGGGCAGTCATTTCAGATCCTAGCGCATTAGGTCCCAGACACGCAATTTCATCTTCCGGAGCCTCACTTTCTACATCCATAAAATGGGCACGATATGATTCTGGTGGTGGGTTCTGGGAGAGAATCTGTGAACCCACAGCCAGATCAGAACGGATGTGAAAGGAGCAGGGAAGACTCTAAACGAAGCTTTGGCGGAGGAGAAGGGAGAGGGCTGGGAGCACTATGGAGTTGGGGGCCCTGTGTCCATGTTGACCCACCTCCTTCCTCCCCCAGGAACTCCTTGAACAGAGCAAGTTTCCGGAAGGCCGACCTCTGAGCTCACAGGGCCTGAAACCACACCCAGAGGAACCGGCATCCTGGCCTCCGCTCTGTGCCTTTCTGGGAGTCTGCCCCCCTGGGGGTGACCACATTGCATGTGGCGCTGGGCCCTCTGTTCCTGTTTGTGCACTGATACTTCTTACCTTTTTTTAATTTAAAAACATTTTTATGAGCAGCCTGTGTGGTGTGGTCCCTGGGGGCAGGGTCGTGTGTGCCCGGTGTATCCACACTCTGATCGTGGACAGCCGCTGAGACTCTGTGGGGTGCCAGGGACAGCGCAGTCGCAAATGCCTGCCCTTGTGGGGCTTGCCGTTCTGATCACACATGAAAATGTCACATGTACATGGGAATGATAGTAACCTTTATTTTTTATTTTTCAAAAGGAACGTTTATTAAACCCTTGCTGATTGCCCAGTCCTGTACTAAAAGACTCCCAGAAAGACACTGCCCCACTTATGGGTCTTTTGCCCAAAAAGACCCAATAGGCCCCTGCCTCATGGTTATTGAGTCTTCTCAGCACCACTATCAGGCACACTCTTAACCCCATCTTAGAGATGGGGAAAACTGAGGCACCGGGCACTCAAAGGCCTGGTGGGGTTGGGATTGGAGCCCGGGTCTGGCTGGCCAGAGAGCCCAGGCCTTGGTCACGGCCCGTGCAGCCTTGAACTGACCGAGCTCCCTGTCTGCCCCGCGGCGGTCACGCCACCGCGTCCCAGGCCTGCGCTGGGCCGCTTCCAGCCTTCGGCCCGCTGGGGGCGGGGTGATCTCCCGCCGCCGCCCCGCGCCCGCCCTCGCGGGGCCGGACCGCGGCGGGGCCCCGGGACTCGGGGAGGAGCGCGCGGAGACCAGGACTGGCACCCCGACGCGCGCGCGCACACCTGCCGTCCAGGTGTGCCCGCATCCTGCCGGCCCATCGCCTCACCGCTGCCCAGGCAGGGGGCGGGGCCAGGCGGCCGGGGGCGGGACCGGGTGATCGGGGGCGGGGCCAGGCGGCCGGGGGCGGGGCCACAGCCGAGGCCCGGAGGCCGGGCGGCGGCGCGCGGAGGACGCGCGGGCAGCGGGACGCGGGGACGGCGGCGGCCGGAGCGCGGGAGGCGAGTAGCACCGGGGGTCGGATCGGGGTTCGAGTCCGGTTCGGGGTTCGCGCGTGGTCCTTCACCACCGCCGACTCCGGGGCACGACCTCGCGGGTCTGGACCCGCCGCTGCCTCTGTCTCCACCATCTCAGCCCAAACTTTGCGGACTGTGGAGTGTCCGCCCGGTTCTCAGCTCTGACCGCCGTCCCTGCTTCTCTCCCCACCCCGTCCTCCCCTTCCATCTGCCCCTCTCGCCCTACCCCTCCGCCCCATCACTCCTCCCCTATCCCCGTCCTCGGTCCCCTCCAACCCCCCACCCCACCCCGCCCCGCTCCGTCTCCGTCTCCCTTCCCCCGCGGCGGCCGCCCGGAGCCAGGCCCCAGGCGCGGGGAAGGCGACCGGGCGTCCGGCTGGGCTGGGCCTTGTCCTGGCGGTTGGGCCGGCGTGGGGAGCCGCAGCTGTTTGCCATTAGCCGGGGACCCCGCAGGCCCCGCCCCTCCCTGCACGGGTGGGGTCCCGCTCACCCCCATCTTTGGGGCGGGGAGACCCCGGAGACATCCAAGCCGGTCAGCGAGGGGGTCTTGAAGGGAGATCGGGTTGGGCGTTAGGTCCCACCGGACGCTGTGCCCCTTCCTTGGCCCCTGCCTTGTCTCCTCTGTTAAGTGTCCTTCCTTTCGGTCTGTCCGTCTCTAGCTTGGGGCCCCCTCCCTGTGCCCCGGGGGCTCCATGGAGGGCGAGGGGCCCCAGCCTCGGGAGTCGCCTGTCCTCGCTGAGGATGGCCAGATGGCTGGAGGCCCCCAGACCCCAGTCTCTGGGAAATGGGTTGGAGGGATGTCGAGTGGGGGCGAGGGTGGCTCGGCCTGCAGTGGGGGAATCTGCGAGGTTTAGGTTCAAATCCAGGACCAGCCATTTACCCATCCCGGGACCCGGGGCAAGTCACTGCACATTTCTGTGCCTCCCAATTCCCCACCTGGTGGGGTTGTCTGATAGGCAGAGCGCTGTTATCACTCTTACTCACCTGGTCCCTGCCCACCTCCAGGCGCCCCGCAGGCTGTTCCAATCCTGCACCCTGCCTCCAGGCTCTCGGTCGTCTTATAGGGGGTGAGCCTCCAGGCAGGTGCAAACCAAATTTCCTACATTTGGTGACTACGTGTTCCAGGCGTTGCAAGACAGAGGAGTGAGGATAGAGACGTGGAGAGACAGGGAGAAAGAAGTACAGAGAGACACAGAGACAGAGACGTGGAGAGAGATAAAGCAAGACGCTAATCGAGAGACACCGGGGTGAGAAAAGGACCAGCTCGGCAGCCCCTGGAGCCCCAGCCCCGCCTTCATGCCCAACAGGCGTCCCACCTGGCCCGTCCTCCCAGGTACCCACTGCTCTGGCACCCGCGGACTGGGAAGGGTTCTCCTTGGTGGTGGGTGGGCCTGGGCCCCTGCAATAGGGTGGCTGGAGGTCAGACAGCAGAAAGGACTGGCTAAGCTCAGACGGAGTGTTTGGGACAATAGGAACCTGGCTGGACTCCAGGATTGGGGGGGGGGTGAGTGAGTGAGAGGCCCTGATTGTCCCTCCCCTTTGCAGCCTCCAGGCGCCCCCTCTTACTTCCTCCTCAGACCCCCATGACTTCCCGGGCCACCCCCCCTGCTGCTGGGCACCCTCTCCCCAGCCGGACATGTCCTGGGGGTGGGCAGGAAGTTCTCGTGTAGCCCGGCAGCGAAACTGTTTATTTTTAGAGAAAATTGTTTCCATAAAGGGGAAAGGCTTTGCTCCTCACTGCCTCCCCACAGTTTTCCCTACCCTCTCCACCCCAACTTCCCTGACCCAGCTCTATCTTGGGGTCCCCGACCCTGAACTGTAGCTCCCCTTTTTGTCTCTGTCTCCTCAGATGCTTGCAGGATAGCTGTCCCCCTCTTAGCACCCCAGCCTCACCCCCTACCAGCTCCTGGCCTGGGCTGAGGGAAGGGGGTGCAGGAAGGGTGGGCCTGTAGGTCTTGGGGCCCCCAGCCTGGGGCCTAGTGGAGGCGGGGCTTTGGGAACAGCTGGAGACTGTCCAGAGGCTGGACAGATGTGCAGGCAGGCCGGGAGGTTAGGTTTCTTTGTTCGAGGCCCCAGGGCCCTCACCCCCCCGCCCCCCACTCCTGTCCACAGCCTGGCTGGGTGCACACCTATGTGAGGGTCCTTCCTTGGGAACCGGGTGGTGGCCACATCCCCTCCCCTTCCCCCGCAGACCCTTCCTGACTCCCATCCCCATCGCCCCTCTCCCCAGGTGAGCCTCAGCCTGTGCTGAAGGCAGTTTGACTCGAGGCCTCCCAGTGACGCTGAGGAACTTCCACGGAGGGGAGGATGGCCCAAGTCCTGCACGTGCCAGCCCCCTTTCCAGGTCAGACTTCTGCAGAGGAAGGGGGCCCTGCCCAGGGGTCGGAGGGGAGGGAGGGGGTGGGACATGGGCCAGACCTGGAGGCCTGAGGGAGGGGAGAGGGGTTTTGGGGGTAGGGGAGAGACAGGGCCCTACCTGGGGTGGGGGGTGGCGTGGAACACAGTGCTGCCCTGAGGGCCTGAATGTGGACAACCTGACTGTCCTGGAGGGTCAGAGCGGGAGACAGGGCCCTGTCCTGGGGGGCAGGGGGCGGCGCTGAGACTGGAGACCCAGTTGAGCCGCTGAGGGCCAGTGGGCTCCCATCCTTTGGGCAAATACATCTCAACGGGGGGGGGGGGGGGGGGGTCAGTCTTCCCCGCAGGGGACAGCAGTGTCCGCAAGTCTCGGCGTTTTCCCCCCGCCCTAGGGACCCCCGGCCCAGCCTCCCCGCCAGCCTTCCCCGCCAAGGAGACCGACCCGCCCTACTCCGTGGAGACGCCCTATGGCTACCGCCTGGACCTGGATTTCCTCAAGTACGTGGACGACATTGAGAAGGGCCACACGCTGCGGCGCGTGGCCGTGCAGCGCCGGCCGCGCCTCGGCTCGCTGCCCCGCGGCCCCGGCTCCTGGTGGACCTCCACCGAGTCGCTGTGCTCCAACGCCAGCGCCGACAGCCGCCACTCGGCCTACTCCTACTGCGGCCGCGGCTTCTACCCGCAGTATGGCGCCCTGGAGGCCCGCGGCGGCTTCAACCCCCGCGTGGAGCGCACCCTGCTGGACGCCCGGCGCCGCCTCGAGGACCAGGCGGCCGCGCCCACGGGCCTGGGCTCCCTGACCCCCAGCGCCGCCAGCTCCACCAGCTCGTTGGTGGGTGTGGGGCTGCCGCCCCCGACACCGCGGGGCTCGGGCATGTCCACGCCGGTGCCACCCAGCCCCGGGCACCTGGCCCACGTTCGGGAGCAGATGGCGGGCGCCCTGCGGAAGCTGCGGCAGCTGGAGGAGCAGGTGAAGCTGATCCCCGTGCTGCAGGTGAAGCTGTCGGTGCTGCAGGAGGAGAAGCGGCAGCTCACGGTGCAGCTCAAGAGCCAGAAATTCCTGGGCCACCCTTCGGGGATCCGGGGCCGCGGCGAGCTCTGCCTTGATCTCCCCGAAGCTCCCGAGGACCCCCCGGTACCACTGGAGACCCGGAGCGTGGGCACCTGGGTCCGTGAGCGGGACCTGGGCGTGCCCGATGGGGAGGTGGCCCTGGCCGCCAAGGTCGCGGTGCTGGAGACCCAGCTCAAGAAAGCGCTCCAGGAGCTGCAGGCAGCTCAGGCCCGACAGGCCGGTCCCCAGCCCCAGCCCCAGCCCCAGGCCTGGCCACCACCAGACGGCCCAGTTCGCGTGGACACCATCCGAGTGGTGGAGGGACCTCGGGAAGTGGAGGTGGCAGCCAGCACGGCCGCTGGGGCCCCTGCACAGCGGGCCCAGAGCCTGGAGCCCTACGGGGCAGGGCTGCGGGCCCTGGCGGCATCTGGAGGAGCCGAGAGCCACCCCGTGTTCCGCAGCCACGAAGTGGTGGAGGCAGTGTTCTCCCCGCCCGCTGCATCCGCTGGCAACGTCCACTTGGTGAAGAAGATCAGCATCACAGAGCAAAGCTGCAACGGGGCAGCAGGTGAGCCACCCTGGGCAGGGGAGGACCGTGGAGGGCCCCCTTGCTTCATCTGGACAGGAGGGTCCAGCCCCCCGGCCCTGGCCTTCCGCCATTCAGATCATCCCCCTCTTGGAGCCTCTGTTTCTTCCTCTGCAAAAAGGGGACAAGATTATGCCACCAACTCAGTGTGGAGGGATCATGCTGAACAACTGGGTGTCTGTCAGACGTGTGTCCTCGTGTCTAGTACACTGGGCATGTGCAGAAGACAGAAGGTATTTGTCAGAGGATCTCCCCGAGACTGTTGGTTTGCTCCTGTTTATTCAGTCAGTGGCAGGAAGCAATCTCAGACCAGTTCAAGCCACGACAAGGGATTGTAACGTAGGGATAGCTTCAGGCATGGCTGGATCCTGGTGCTCTTGAATCTGTCCTTCTCTTCCTCTGTGCACCCTTGAGGCTTCTCTCTTAGGCCAGCAAAGGTGACCCCACCGCTCTGCACCTCTGTGCTTGCCACTCAGCGGAAAGGGTCCAAACGTTGCCAATAAAAATCCCCGCAGTGGCACTCACTGCCGGCTTGGGTCACATGCCCAACGCTGAGCTAATCGCTGACCCTCACTGTCTAGCCTTTTGGGATAAGGAGCCCCACCCAGGTCCCGCTGTGGCCAAGTCCTGAGGGGCGCTCCCTGAAGGAAGTGCTGAGTCTTCACGCCGAGAAAGGGGATGTGGGTTGTGCAGAATGGCAGCTGCCTACCACGGCCGCCCTGAGGCCCCCGGCAGACGCTGCCAGGATGATTCATAATAATGACAGCAGCTGTTCTTTATCAGACACCAGCCTTGAGCTGGGTGCTGTGCTCGGTGTTCCGCCCATAGAGGGGCTGAAGGCAGGGCTGCACAGTCAGGCAGCCTGGGTTGAAAGTCCACTTCTTGCTGTGTGTCCCCGAGTGCACAGCTTCTCCTGGGCCCTGGTTTCCCTGTCTGTGAAGTGGCATAATAGCGGTCCCCCCTCTAGGATGCTTGTGAAATGGCACACACAGCGAGCGCTCAATCCGTGCTTGTTTCCGTATCTGCCGATGACTTTCAGGTCAACTCTATTTATAGTTGGGGAAACGGGGCTCGGGGAGAAGCTGCACTTGCCCCGGGTCACACAGCCGGGACGTGGCCGGACCAGGATCTAAACTGAAGTTAGCCTGAACCTACAGCAGGGCGCAGAGGGGGCCACCCAGGTTCTCATGCCAACCTCAAATCTGAGGTGCCCAGAGCCTCGTGGTGGGACCCGAGGGCACAGCTGGAGGGTGGGGACGCAGCTGTGTTTTCTTGCTTTTCCATGTTGTTCCTGGCCAGCTCCGGGCACCACCCCTCTGTTCTGTATCTCTTCCAAACACCCAGCCCTGCAACTCTGGCCTCTAGCCAGGGGCCCCGCCTGGCCCAATCTCAGGACCTCTGAGAGGCAACCTCCATTCCAGACATGCCTCCCAGGGCAGTCATGGGACCTCCTGCCGTCGGGACACACAGACAGAATGATGTCCTCCCCAACAGTTCCTCCTTGTGTCTCACTTAATTCCGTCTTGCTGCAGCCAGGCCCAGTGTGCTAATTCATTTCAATGTCTGCTCATTCAGCAAATATTTATAGAGTGTCTGTTGTGTACCAAACTTTTCTAGACCCTGGGGACACAGCAGTGCACAAGATAGACAAAAGCCCCATGATAAACAAATAGGAGGCCGCAATAAATAAGTGAGGAATTATTTCATAGAATCCGTGTTCAAGGCGCACACATGTTCGATGGGGTGGTGGCCCGGGCTTCCCTGCTCCCTAGCTCTGTGCCCTTGAGCAATTTATTTAACTTCTCTGTGTCTCATTTGCAAATTGGGGGTCTTGACAGCCCATTGTCACCAGATTAATATGAGACTTAAATGCATCAATTCATGTTACGTGTTCAGTGTGGCACCAGACACATAGTGGGCGCTCAGGGGTTAGCTGTTGACTCTGAACCAAGATGTGAAAGGAAAGAAGCAGTCAGATGGCAAAGAAGTGGGAAGAAGAGTATTCTGGGAGGGGGCACGGCAGGGGGAAAGGCCCTGAGGTGAGGAGGGGTATTAGGCAAACTAGAACAGGATGAGGCTAGAGAAGCGGGGTACAGGACAGCCTGAGCATCAGGGGTAGGTCCTCCTGGGTTTGTAGACTGGGGAGGAGCAATCTAGGAAATAAAATGAGATCTAATACTAGGAGGACTTGACAAGTATTTGGACTATGCATTCACTTAGGTAGGTCAGCAGGATGTGTAGGTCAGCGAGGGCTCCCTGGAGGAAGAGGCAGGAAGGAGCCCAACCTCTCCACCCTGTAGAATCTGCTCACTGCAATTGAAAGGCAGTCTTCCCCTCGGGCTGGAAAAGTCCGGAGAACCTCAAAGTCCTGTCCCCCAATCTGGGAAGGGCACCATAGAGATCAGTGGAAGAGGGGCCAGCCAGACACATGCATATCTGGGGTCTTTGAAATTTTCTCTGCTCTTGTTTGAAACAAGATATTTCTATGAGAGCAATTAATATTCTTTGTGGAAGCTTTGGGAAGTACAGAAAAGTCTAGAACACAAAACTCCCATAAACCTACCACTGCCCAAACGCAGCTGCTGTCAACACTTCTGCTTCTTTCCTTCTGAATTTTTATATATATTCTAGGGGTCCAGTGCACAAAAATTTGTGCACTTGGGGAGGTCCCTCAGCCCGGCCTGTGCCCTCTCCCAGTCTGGGACCCCTCAGGGGATGTCCAACTGCTGGCGTGCCTGGCCAGCCTGGGTGAGGGGCTGATGGCTGTTTGCAGGCTGGCCAAGCCCCCCAGTGGGAACCCTCACCCCATTGGGGTATGGCCAGCCTGAGTGAGGGGCTGAGGGCCGTTTTCAGGCTGCCCACAGCTCCTATTGACCCAATATCCCAGCAAGACTGGCTAGATTCAGGTTTCTGGGGTTTATTTATCTTCTATAATTGAAACTTTGTTGCCTTGAGTGGAGGCCTAGTCAGGCAATGAAGCCTGTTTGCTTCAGCTCTGTGGCTTCTATAATTGAAACATTGTTGCCTTGAGCAGAGGGGCCCCCCTAGCCTAGGCAGGCAGTTTCAACTCCATTGTTGGTGCAACAGAAGCCTCCTGTTTGCTCTAGCTCTGTGGCTGTAGCCGCCATCTTGGATGGGTTAATTTGCATACAGCCACTCTAATTGTGGGCTGGTGGGCGTGCCTTGGCCAGTGGGCGTGGCTTAGGTGTCTCAGAGTGATGTTAATTTGGATATTACTCTTTTATTGGATTAAATTTTTTTTTATTGATTTCAGAAAGGAAGAGAGAGAGAAACATCAATGATGAGAGAGAATCATTGATTGGCTGCCTCCTGCAAGCCCCACAGTGGGGACCAAACCAGGAACCTAAGCATGTGCCCTTGACCAAACCTGGGACCCTTTAGTCCGCAGGCCAATGCTCTATCCACTGAGCCAACTCGGTCAGGGCTATTGGTTGATTCTTGTATGTGCCCTGATGGGGGAGCGAACCTGCAATCTTGGCATATAAGAATGACACTCTAACCAACTGAACTGCCCAGCCAGGGCAAAAGTGTGTATTTTTAAATTTTATTATTATTTCTTTTAATCTTCACCCGAGGAAGGCAGAGGGAGAGAGAGGGAGAGAGAGGAGAGAGAAGAGAGAGAACATTGATTAGTTGTCTTCCATATGTGCCCCAACTGGGGATCGAACCCACAGCCCAGATATGTGTCCTGAATGGGAATTGAACCAGCAACCCCACAGGGCACAGGATGATGCTCAACCACTCGGGTTGGGCAAAAATGTATATTTTTACTGTATACATTTTTATTAATTCGTTGCCTCAATTTTGCCTTTGTAGCATGAAAGCAGACGTAAACAATATAAGTATTAATAAACGAGCATGGCTGTGTGCCAAGAAAACTTTGTGTGTGGACACCGAAATGTCAATTTCATGTAATTTCCATGTGTCCCAAATGTAATCCTTCTTTTAATTGTTTTTCCAATCATTTAAAAATGTAAAAACTGCCCTCAAGCTAGAGTCGGCCAATCTCTGCCCTGTGCCATTCACAAACACCCTCCAACACCTCTCACCCCTCACCCCACTTAGTATCATTCCTGGCAGTCGCCTTCCCGAGTTCCTTAGGTATGTGAGTGTCCTTGAAAAATATGCCCTGTGTGTGGTAATTTCCTAAAATGGTATTGTGCTTTAGAGGGAAAAAAATCTCATTCTTTTCTTAATTTTTCTTCTGAACACTCTGTTTTTGAATTCTCCATACTGATATAAATCCAGTTTGTCACTTTTAATGCCCTCGTATGTGCTACATTTTCTCCCCTTAGTAGGCACCTGGGTTACTTCCAGCTCCTGACTGCCATGAGCAGTGCTGGGACCCTCCTCGCCTGTGCCCTTCAGGAGGGTCACTGGCCACAAGGAGGTGCATGGTGTCACATGTCCATCTGGTGCTGGTGCAAAGTGGTCTCTCCTTGTTTTAATTTGCGTTTCTTTGATTTCTGATGAGGTTGGGCATCACCGTATCTATGTTTTAAAAAGCCGTGGCCGTAACGCCATAGCGACCAAACAACAGGTCACAAGGAGGTGCATGGATGGGTCTCATGGCAGGCGGGTCGCGGTCCGGGGGCGTGGCGGGTCTGGGTTCTGGGGTGCAGCAGGTCTCCATCCGCAGATGGGTGCGGGAGGCAAGCCCAGTCAGGTGCGTGAAGGTGGGCGAGGCTGTGAGCACAGCAGGGCAGCGGGTGGGTGGGCAGGGTGCTCGGGGTGTGAGTGTGGGAGGGTGGCAGGCGGGTGGGCAGGGCGCTCACAGGGGGGTGGGTAGTAAGCAAGGCGAGGTGTGTGTGTGTGGGTGGGTGGGCCTCGCGATTTCACGAGCTGGGCCTCTAGTATGTTTATTAAGATCCCTCCTTGGATCACTTATTTGTAGCTTTTGCCCATTTTTCTTGGGATAGTTTTGAGAAACTTCTGGCACATCCCAAGATAGGGGTTTGTGAACCCACTGCCTGTCTTTACTTTTATTTTTATTATTTTTATTTTTTTGTTAATTCTCATCCAAGGATATTTTTTTCCATTGATTTTCAGAGAAAGTGGAAGGGAGGGAAAGAAGGAGGGAGAGAGAAAGAGAAATCTACGTGCGATTTCTCAAATGCACCCTGACCGGGCCTGGGGGTTTAACCTGCAACCCAGACAGGTGCCTTGACTGGGAATCAAACCCATGACCCTTCGGTGCATGGGCCAACGCTCTAACCACTGAGAACACTGGCCAGGGCTGCTCTTCTGTGACTCACACGCTAAGAATAGTTTTTATGTTTTTAAATGCTTGAACTATAGGAAAACAAGCATAACGTTTTGTGACATGAGCAAAATTATGTAAAATCCAAGATTATGAAAACATAGCCACGCCTATTCATTTACAAAATTTGCGCCATTTTCAACTGAGACCGTGGCCCATGTAGCTGAAGTGTTTGCTGACGATCCCTCCGCAGAAAAAGTTTGTTGACTTGTCCTGAAGGCTATCACTTGCCCATTTTTGGCATCGCGAATATCTTCTCCCTGTCTGTACTCTTCTGTCAACTGACTCTGAGTCTTTTGGAAGTTTTTTGTTTGTTTGTTTTTTATCAAATAGAAATCTTTGTCAGATATAGGTAAACCCATGGTCTTTAAATTTCCCCCCATTATTATTATTGGTGTATTTGACATATAACATTGTATTTGTTTTAGGTGTACACATTGATGATTTGATGTAGGCATATATTACGAGATGATTACCACAGTAGGTTTTGTTAACACCTGTCACCTTAGAGCAGTGGTTCTCAACCTTCTGGCCCTTTAAAACAGTTCCTCATGTTGTGACCCCCCAACCATAAAATTAATTTTGTTGCTACTTCATAACGGTGATGTTGCTGCTGTTATGAATCGTCATGTTAATACCTGATATGCAGGATGGTCTTAGGCGACCCCTGGGAAAGGGTCGTTCGACCGCCAAAGGGTTGGAGAGTTATGTTGTTTTTTTCTTGTGATGAGAATGTTTAAGATCTACTCTCAGCAGCTTTCAAACATACAACACAGTAGCATGAGCTGCAGTCCCCATGCTCTCCGTTACATCCCGAGATTTATTTATCTTATAACTGGAGGTTTGCACCTTTTGACCCCTTTCACCCATTCCCCGCCCGCATCCATGGCAACTACTAACCTGCTCTTTATGAGTTCAGTTTGTTTTAGATCGCACATATAAGTGAGATCACCTTGAATTTTCATATATAGTTTGTGCTTTGAAAAAAAAAATTTTTTTTTTTTTTTTCAGAGAGAGAGTGGAAGGGAGGGGGAGAGACAGAGAGAAATATCGATGTGAGAGAGACACATCGATTGGTTGCCTCCCCCAGGTGCCCACTGGACTGAGCCTGCAACCAAAGTACGTGCCCTTGACAGGAATCGAACCCACAACCCCTCAGTCCGAGGGCCAATGCTTTCACCGCTGAGCCAGACGAGCCATAAGCGAGGAATTCTTTTCTGTATCTGAAGTTTCGTTGGTTGAGGTTTTTTTATTTTTTCAGTTACAGTTGTCATTCAATATATTAGTTTCAGGTGTACCACATAGTGGTTAGGCATTGAGGAATTTCTAAAGGAATCTTTTCCCTTCTTGAGGCCCCTGATAGTCTACATTTTCTTCCTGTGGCTTTGTAGTCGGACCTTCATATTATTCCTTCAGAGTTTACTTTCCGTGTAAGGTCTGTGGTGGGGTTCCAGCCTGACTTTTTCTTGGCTAGAGCAAGCTGCTTTCTCCACCCCCACTCCAGAGAGCCCACCCTTTACCACTGGTTTGTGGAAACCCCTCTGTCTGACCCCAGTTCCCTGAGAGGGGGCTGTGCTGGGCTCTCTCTTCTGATACCTTGGCCCATCTCGTCATGTAACAAAACCCCATTGTTTGGACTGTTCCGGCCTTGGCGCATGTTTTACTCTCTCCGAGGCTGGGTTCTTCATCTCTGCCCATTTTTGTAAAATTATCTTAGCTGGTCATGGACTTTGCTTTTTCCATATAAATTTTGGTGCCAGTTCACCCCATCCCCCAGTGAAATAACAGCAATAAATACCGATTTTATTATTGTTATTTTAGTGTTGCAGTGTCTGACCTTGACCTCCTCCCATGGGAGG
Organism: Murina feae; assembly: GCA_004026665.1. Taxonomy (NCBI): domain Eukaryota; kingdom Metazoa; phylum Chordata; class Mammalia; order Chiroptera; family Vespertilionidae; genus Murina; species Murina feae. The sequence goes on along the minus strand of PVJC01001945.1, from coordinate 7,029 downwards.
AGCCAGCCAACCTTTGGGAAGCGGGGCCGGCTTTTCCCTGTGGCAAAAGGGCCATGGTGCTACTCCATTTTTTTTTTCCATTTTTTGAAAAATCATGGTGAGCCCCAACCGGTTTGGCTCAGTGAATAGAGTGTCAGCCTGCGGACTGAAAGGTCCCAGGTTCGATTCCCTTCAAGGGCATGTACCTTGGTTGTGGGCACATCCCCAGTAGGGGATGTGCAGGAGGCAGCTGATCAATGTTCTCTCTCATTAATGTTTTTAACTCTCTATCCCCTCCCTTCCTCTCATAAAAATCAATAAAATATATTTTTAAAAAATTAAATTTAAAAAAATTGTGATGAAATACATATAACAAAATTTACCATGGCAACCATTTTTAAGTGTCCGTATACAATGGTATTCAGCAGTCAGTTTTGTTTTTGTTTTGTTTTAATATATCTTACTGATTTTTTACAGACAGGAAGGGAGAGAGTTAGAAACATCGATGAGAGAGAAACATTGATCAACTGCCTCCTGCACACCTCCCACTGGGGATGTGCCCGCAACCAAGGTACATGCCCTTGACCAGAATCGAACCCGGGACCCCCCAGTCCACAGGCCGATGCTCTATCCACTGAGCCAAACCAATTAAGGCTAAAAATGTTTTTGTTGGTTTCAGAGAGAGAGAGGAATGGAGAGGGAAAGAGAGAGGAATATGGATTGGCTGCCTCCCCACACCCCCCACTGGGGAAGGAGCCCACAGGCCTGGCGTGTGCCCTAACCAGGAATAGAAGCGGAGACCTCCTGGTGCGCCGGACGGTGCTCCTCCAGCGGAGCCACACCGGCCAGGGTGGCAGTCACATGTTTTGTGCAGCCATCACCACCAACCATCCCAGCATTTTCCCGTCTTCCCCAAATGGAACTCAGTCTCCATTCAACACCAACCTCCCGTCCACCAGCCCTTGGCACCCACCATCTACTTCTTGACTATGAATTTGACTCCTCTAGGGACCCCCTGTAAGTAGACTCACACAGCGTTTATCCTCTTGTGCCTGGCTTAGTTCACTCAGCAACATACTGCTTTACCTGACTTTCTGACCCTCCCAGGTTTAAGGGGTGTAAGTTTGGGGCACACACGGAGATTGCAAGCTGGCCATCTGCCTCCTGACACATTTCACGTGGCCACATAATGTTTTTGTTTTATGTGAATTTATCGACAGGGTTTTTTTTTTTTTTTTTTTAAATCAGGGGCCCCAGCCAGGTATCTCATTGGTTAGAATGCTATCCCAATACACCAAGGTTGCAAGTTTGATCCCGATCAGGGTACATACAAGTATCAATCAAGAAATGCATAAATGAGTGGAGCGACAAATCGCTCTTTCTCTCTCTCTCTCTCCTCCTTCCTCCCTCTCTCTCTTTCTGTCTCTCTCCCTTTCTCCCTCCCTCTCTTTTCCTTTCTCTTTCTAAAATCAATTTAAAAAAATAAATAAGGAGATTCTCATAAAAACCAGCTCTGGAACTGGCCTGGGCCAGACCACGCCCTGGGCTGCAGTGCTGTCTGCGTGCTCATGGCCAAGTGTCTCATCTTTTCTGTGCTCTTGTCCCAAGTATTTACTCCCTGTTCTCAGCTCCAGTTGAATGTTGCCCAAGGACTTGAGGAAGTAGTCACTGTTTAAGTCAAAACAGTTTTAACTATCAGAATTAGAATGCCCAGCCGGCATGGCTCAGCGCTTGAGCTGTGACCTATGAGCTAGGAGGTCGCAGTTCAGTTTGCGTTCAGGGCACATGCCTGGGTTGCGGGCTCAACCCCCAGCTGGGGGGTGTGCAGGAGGCAGCTGATCAGTGATTCTCATCATTGACGTTTCTCTCTCTCTCTCCCTCTCCTTCCTTTTCTGAAATCAATACAAATTATTTTTTTAAGAGAATTCAAATGAATTGGTCTGTGGAGCCAGTGGCAGGAAGGGGACGTCCTGAGGAAGTGGTGACATGGAAGCCACATGTGGCCTGGGGGGACCTGAACCTTTCCAGGACTTGGACAGACACCACAGTGGTGACTGAACTTTTGTTCCTCGTTCCAAGCTGGTGCTCTGGGGCTGGCGCTTCCTGTCCGTTCCATTCCCAGTGGACAGTGGGCACCCTCGGGGCCTGATGCCCACAAAGCCAGCTTTGTCCAGAGACCAAACTAGGTGGGTGATAAGATACTTATAAACATGACATTTTCCATTTTAATAATTTTAAAGTGTCCAGTTCAGTGGTGTTGTACAACTATCACCACCACCCAAAACTTCTGTATCTTCCCAAGCTAACTGCCTGGGTGGGGTTTTAATTGTCATTTTCCAGTAGCTCATTGTTTCTTTTTTCTTTCTATTAAAGAAAATAAATTGAGTAGAGAAGGAAAAAGGAAGTCGGATACAATGCCATTTATAGCACAATCCTACTTTTGTTTAAAAAAAAAAAAGCCCTAGCTGGTTTGGCTCAGTGGATAGAGCACCCACCAGTGGACCGAAGGGTCCTGGGTTCGAATCCGATCAAAGGCATGTACCTTGGTTGCAGGCTCCTCCCCATCCCGGGCTCTGGTTGGGGCTCGAGCAGGAGGCAACCAGTTGATGTGTTTCTCTCACATCGATATTTCTATCTTTCTCTCTTCCATTCTCTCTAAAAATCAAGGGAAAAATATCTTTGGGTGAGGATTAAAAAAAAGAAGAAGAAATCAAAGTCCTGGCTGGTGTGGCTCAGCTTGCTATGTGCCGAAAGGCTGCAGGTTCAATTCCTAGTCAGGCACATGCCCAGATTTGGGGTTTGATCCCCAGGAGGGGGCATGCCTTAAGCAGCTGATAAATGTTCTCTCTTGCCTCCATGATTCTCTCCCTCTCTCTTCCTCTCTCTCTAAAACATTTCAATAAAAAACAATCAAAAAATATTTTTTAAAAGAAAGGACAGACTAAAAAAATCATAATAGGAAGTCTTATCAAAATGTAGTTTACGATTCTCTTGCGTTAACGTGACCCCTCTCCAAGTGCAGACATTGTTGAGGCTCTTCATCTCGCCTCACTGTCTTCAGTCCACACAAGCTGTCAGGAAGCAGGAGGGCCCTTCTCCGAGGCACTGAGAGGTCATGTGGTTGCCCGAGGGCACGTACTTGCTCCAGGAAGACGTGATGCCCTGCAGTGGCCACCACGCTCCGCTGAGATCAAATCTCGCTTCCAGAGAACACTTCACATGTCGCTGGAGGTTGTGAGGGGTCCTGAGCAGCATCGAGTGGTCACAGGATCTTCCCGTCCCTGCCCAGTGTGGGGAGGCAGCCACCCAGGGTTGGAATTGGATTCTTCTGCCCCGTCACGGAGCAGCCCTCTGGTGCCTGTTTGCTGGGAGGGGTCGATGCAAGTGTCAGTCCTTAGAGCCCCTGCCTCGGGGGGCAGTGTCACTACTGTGAGTGCTCTGCTGTTTCCCACAGCGAGTGCCTCTTTCCTGCCCCTCCAGGTCTTCCTCAGGCTTCCGCAGAGTCATCCTCATCGCCCCCAGGGTCCGCAGCAGCCTCCCTGGCACAGCCCAAGAAGAACCCCTGCAACACCAGCACCAGGGAGCCCCCCAGGCAAGCAGCCCCATGTGAATCAGAGGAGGCCGGAGGTGCAGGTAAGTGGGTGTGGCCACCCAGATGGACGGAACGCTGGAGGCCTGGGCATGGGGTCTGGCTGTGGAAGACCCTTGTGACACCAGCCCTCCCCCCAGGTGGGCCCCAGGCGGGCATACGGTCCATCATGAAACGGAAAGAGGAACCTGCAGACCCCGCGACCCACCAGAAGAGCCTCCAGTTTGTGGGGGTCAATGGCGGGTAAGAGAAGCCCCCACCCGCTCCCCAGCTTCCACACCCCTGTTTGTTCCAAGAATGTACCAAGTACATGGCCTAAGCCCCTCACTTTGATTCACTCATTTAACTAAAGCACAATAGACAGGTGAGGAAACTGAGGCACAGGGAGGCGAGTGCCTGGCTGGAGCTCACGTGGTGACTAGGAGTGCGCCTTGCTGGTCTGGCTCCAGAGCCTGTGCTGTACCCACTGGACTGCGAAAGGTGCCAGATGAAGCTCCCTGCCTGGACGAAGCGGGAAGGAGGGGGACACTCAGGCAGTGTGGGATCTTGGGAGACACGCTGCCCCAGGAACGTCCCTGAAGGGTGGGTGCATGTGCAGCAACACGGCAGGAGCTGGCAGAGTGAAGAGTGGAGTGAGAGGGTTCTCCTGGTGGAGGGCACAGCCTGGGGCCAGGCCCAGAGGTCAGAGGAAGCAGAGCGACGTGAGAGATGGGAGGCATCGGAGCGATTGTCAGGGACAGTTTGAAACCTCGAATACCAGGGACTTAGACTTTGTCCAGAGGAAGCAGAAAGCATGAGGGGTCCATCCGAGGTGGAGCAAGGCTCTGAAACAGGAGCAAAGTGTGTGAGAGGGACCGAAGGGTAGGAGGGGAGAGCGTGTCCCTCCCCGGCCCCCCAGCGCCATCCCAGTCACAAGTGTCTGTTGAGGTTCACCGTGTGCCAAGTGCTGTGAGCCACATTCCTGCAGACCTGCTAGGTCCATACTGACATCATCCTCGTTCAACAGATGGGGAACCGAGGTCCAGTAATCAGCCCCAGCCCTCCCCCCCCACACTCCCTGTCGCATCTGTAGCATCTCTCCCTCTTCCCCAGGTGTGAGTCCTCATCTGAGGACTCCAGCACAGCAGAGAACTTCTCCGACAACGAGAGCACAGAGAACGAGACCCCGGAGCCTGAGGCGAGGGTGCCGCGTGCGGCTGAAGCTCCCCCACTCAGGCCCACAGGGACAGCCGTGGCCAAGATCAGCCAGGAGGAGGGCCAGCTGCCTCGGGAGCCTCAGCGCGTGCCCACGGCTGAGGGGGCCTCAGGATCAAATGTGGAGGAGATCCGGTCAGTTGTCTGGGTGGGAGGCAGGGCCAGGGTTGTGTGTGGGATGACCTTCAATCCTACCATCCAGGCCTTTTGAGTGAATATCCCATCAGTCATGCACACCTTAGTCTAAATGAGCAGAGAAGCCCTTTTCTCTCTCTGGGCATCTTGAAGAGCTGGAGGCTTTGAGGAAGGGCCTGATGGGACAGTTTGACCGTTGGGTTAGGATTTAGGGGGCAGGTAAAGTCTTTAAGCTACCCACCTTTTTGGGACATTTTGCCCCATCTGTCCATCCTATTTATCTTGTTTTATCCCTTGATGAAAAATCTGCCACTGACCACTTGGAGTAAACTAGCCAGGATGTCCACTTTCTCTTGGAGTCTGTGTGTTCTCCATGTATGCCCCGTGGGGTGTAATATAAAAACTTGTTCCTGGTGAAGGGGGTGTCTGAGGGTCTACTGGTCAGTCAGGTGAGCCCTGGCAGGGTTGGTGAGTGCCATGGTAGAGGGCATGGGGCTCTGTCTGAGCACCCCAGCCTGATGTGGAAAGTAAGGGAAACCCAGGGCTGGGATAACCCTCTCTCCTTCCCCTCCCCCTCTCTCCTCCCCTCCCCCTCACAGGATGGAGCTAAGCCCCGACCTCATCTCAGCCTGCCTGGCCCTGGAAAAGTACCTGGACAACCCCAAGGCCCTCACTGAGCGGGAGCTGGTACGCGGGGCTCTGGGACTGGGAGGGTCCTCCTTCCACTGCACCCTGGCTTCTCCTGGTCCGCAGGGCCTCCCTGTGCCAGCCTCAGGGGCAGTGTGCTTGAGTCCTGGGCCTTAGAGAGGGGCCAGGGAGGTGGGGAGGGGCCCGAGGATGATTGCCCCTGGCAAAGCTGGCCTTGGTTCCTGGTCCTTCCGGGAGCTTGCGGGGCGGGGCTGGCATATCTCCCTCCCCTGGTTCCACACTTGCCTTTGCAGGTCAAACCCCGATGGAGATGCTCACAACTTCCTCCAGGGCAGACCTTGGATTGCAGTGTCTCTGGTTCCCTCTAGGGCTCTTGTCCAGGGCGGGGAGACAGCACTACTCCAGGGGCTCGTCTGAGTGGGGGGCCCTTCTCCCCTTCAAGGCTCTGGTTCAGGGCAAGGACGTCCACACTCCCCTCCTGGGGCTCAGCCTGGAGAAGGCGGCTGCCCCGCCCTCACGCCCCTCTCCTCTCCGCCTGCAGAAAGTGGCCTACACCACGGTGCTGCAGGAGTGGCTGCGCCTGGCCTGCCGCAGTGACGCCCACCCGGAGCTCGTGCGGCGCCATCTGGTCACGTTCCGGGCCATGTCCTCGCGGCTGCTGGACTACGTGGTCAACATTGCCGACAGCAACGGCAACACCGCGCTGCACTACTCCGTGTCCCACGCCAACTTCCCGGTTGTGCGGCAGCTGCTGGACAGCGGTAAGCCTGGCCAGCTGGCACCCAGTTTGTGTGTTCTGATTGGGGAGACACGGCCCCCCTAGTCTAGTGGGGGAGACACTGTCCTCCCACTCTGGGGAGCGGGGGAGATGTAGGCCCCACGTGTCGCCCCAGTATTCCGGAAAGGGCAGCCTTGGTCTTGGGGAAAACACATGGCCCTCCCCCCGTCCACATGGTCCATCAACACGTCCCCCTGTATAATGGAGGTCACACCTCTGGAACCCTAGTCTGAGGGACGGACATGGTTTGAGTCTGGGGGTTGGAGAGAAGATGTGGTTCCCAGTTCAGCCGGAAAAGGTTCCTCTCCCTAGTCCGACTGGAAGATGCAGACCCCTCGTCTGATGAAGACTCCAATCTGATGGAGGAGGCACAGGCCAGTCTGAAGGAGACTGATGTTCAGACAAAGGAGCGAGACGACTACTCTCAGCCCCAAATGTGGTGCCGTGTCAGGGCCCCCGTCTGATGGAGGGGGGACTGGCTTCAGTCATAAAGGATGTGGCTCCTCTCACGGTGTGAGAACGGAGACAACACCCTGGGCAGAAGGGGGCTCTCAGTCTGAGGAAAGGGAGGAATCCAGCCACACCTAGACGGATGGAGGAGGCACATGCCCAGAGCTCATGGTTGAGCGAAACAAGGCTCCCAGTCCTATAGCAGAGACTGGCCTGGTCCTCAAGGCCCCTCCCCCGGCCGTGAGGTAGCCTGGCC
>PVJC01001944.1:71761-85605 GCA_004026665.1 Murina feae | reverse complement strand
GGCCTCTGAGCAGCATTTTCCCCTGAGTGGCCAGTGGCCAGTTGTTTCCTCAGCCGTGGGTCAGCTCCATGGAGGAGATGGGGCGAGTGGCCCCAACAGCCATACCCACGGCCCCTCACGCGTCTGGTCCTCACTTGAACTTGAGCCTATCCATGGCCCCATGCAGCAGCCAGGGCAGGTTACACCCACTTGCCAGAGGGGGAAACTGAGGCCCAGCGTGGAGCTTTGGCCTGGGGTCACCAAACAAATTGGAGGCAAAGCCAACGTTTGGGTTTTTAGTCACCTTCTGCCAGAGGTAGAGATGAGGGGCTGGCTTTGCCCCTCTGCCCTGGCCCGATCTCTTCCCTCCTTCCCGGCTACGGGCACTTCCTGGCACCCCCGGGGCCCTTCTAGAGCGGATCTCTCAGGCCCGCCTGGTCCAGCCCTGCCAGCCTGGCCGGCGTGACTCAGCGTGTGGGCCCCCAGGGGTGACTCAGGAGCAGGCAGCCTCTGAGGAGCCGGGCGACGCCCTGCCTGGGCCCTCCACGCGGGCCATCGGGGCTCCTGTTTGCGACCCTCTGAGCCTCTGACCCCTCAGCCCACGGAGCACGAACAGCCTGGCCCTCGAGGGGGCAGCCCGCTGGGTGCGGAGCAGGGCTCTCACCTGCTCTGTGGCTTCGGCCACAGGGAAGCCACCCCGGCGGGGGACTGGGGAGGCGGGTCCTAGGCCCAGGCTGGCTGGCTCCCTGCGGTCAGGGTGAATACCCCGTGCCCCCCGCCCCCCGCCCCGGGGAGAAGCGTGGACACAGGCTGCATTGTGGGAGCCCTGACAGCATGGTGCTGATGAGGGGAGCCAGGCCCTAAGGCCCCGAGCTGCAGGCCCTGTGCGGAGCCGGAGCACCGGTCAGGAGCCTTGGAAATGCTCCTGCTGGCCATGTCCCAGGACCAGCCCTGGGCAGTGCGCACCTGGGCAGCCCGGGGCAGCTGTCCCCACTCTACAGATGAGAAAACTGAGGCTGGGGGAGGGGGGAGGAGTCCCGGTCACTGAGGGGCAGAGCTGGGAGCCCAACACTGTTCCTTCAGTGAAAGTGAACGCTCACTAGCCTGCTCTCTCTTTCTCTCTCTCTCTCCTCCCCCCACCCCCGCCCCCCACGCCCGCCTTTCCCTCCCCTGAGCTCCACGGGCCTCCTTGGCTTCTTAACTCGTTTCCTGAGCCCGCGCAGCCCAGCTGGCTGACCCCTGCCACCGCTGTGACTTCCTAAGGAAACTTTCTCTGATAATTTGAAAAAAAGATAACGCTCATCACAGACACTTGGGACAGCCATGGCGAGGTCACGATCCGCCCCGTGCGGGCCTCCTGGGCCGGGCGCCACGGCAGGGCAGGCCTGGCAAAGCTCCGGGCAGGGCAGACCTGGCAAAGCTCCGGGCAGGGCAGGCCTGGCAAAGCTCCGGCCAGGCCGGGACCCAAGGCCCACGCTCAGGGCGCGGCTCCGCCCGGCCGGCCACACAGCCGTTCCCAGGAAGGTCTTGGAGTGGGATTACGACATCTTTGTGCGTTTGCTCCAGTTTTTACCATGCGTGCGTCTGTGGTCTATCTTCTGTTAAAACCGGGATGGTCTGTATCGTCCAGTTTTATATTTATTCGGGCCTCCCTGTTGCACAGGGCCTCTCCCCTGCATCTGCTCCCCTCCCACCACCTCCAGGCCGCCCTTGCCGGCCGGCTGTGTCCTTCTCTGGACTCCCTGCACCCCCCTCCCGTGTCCCCCTCCCGTGTCCCCCTCCCGTGTCCCCCTCCCGTGTCCCCTGGGCTCCCTCTTCTTCCCCAGATCCAGGTCGGGTGCCCCGTCTGAGGCTGTGCCTCGCCCCCACCCCAGCAGGCTGTGATGTAAGTTTACTGAACTGAATCCAGTGTGTGGCTTCTTATCTCATGCAAACAGACACCCCCAGATTCTCCAACGGGGGTTGCAATGTGTCGGGGGGGGGCTCAGCCCCTCATTTTGTGATGGGAGGGGACACTGAGCCAGGGGTGTTGAGGGGCTGAGGGTGCCCACAGCAGGTCCTGGCAGAGCTGGCCCCAGAGGCCCAGCCTGGGTCCCTGCCTTGTAGTCTCTCTGGACTCTCAGCCCCGATGAGCAGCTCAGCCTGCCAGGAGCATGGCACGCTGCCGGGCACCTAGTAGGTCTTCAGGGCAAGGGCATGGCCACCCAGCATAACGGAGAAGCGCAGCTTCCCGGCCGAGGCAGAGCCGCCCTCACCCAGAGCCCTGCCCTCCCGCCCAGCCCTGAACCCTTGCTAACTCTCTCCCTTCCCACTCACCACCTCGGTGGCCCAGGGTGTCAAGGCAGGAGCGGGTTTTGACCCAGGCCAGGCGTGGCCCCAGAGTGCTGTGTGACCCCAGGCAGGCTGCTTTCCCTCTCTGGCACACAGGAAGGGAAGGTGATTTCAGGGTGTGCACAAGCACCACACTGGGCTGGGCCCAGCTAGGCCGGGCTGATGTTCCATTTTACAGAGGGAGAAACTGAGGGCAGCCGGAGAGTTTAAGTGATTTGCCTCAGGTCACAGCGGTCCGTGGGAAGCCAGGAATGAGCCCTGTCAGCTACTAGCTGCCCAGTGAGTGACTGGGAGTTCTGGAACCTAACGCACAGGGTGTGGACTGGGGCAGGCCTCCCCGAGGCCCTGGCTGGCACTCGGCCTGGGGAGGAAAGGCTGGGGAGCCTGCTTGGTGGCGGGGACCCAAACTGGCCCGACTGAGGTGGCAGAGAGGAGGGCTCACCTGTCTGGAGACCCGAGGCCAAGGCTGAGGTGAGAGCACAGGACCCTGGCATCTGGGGCAGGAGCTGAGGGGGAGCCGGCAGTGGGACGGGCACCTGGGAGGCTCCCGAGTCAGGGCAGCTTCTGGGTGCGGGAGGAGTTTGGATGGACGGGTGTTCGCTGGCGCCCTGGGCCTGGGAGGGCAGGGCTGCAGGTGTGAGCCAGCCCCCCTCCCCCCCATCCTTTCCTCGCCTCCCCTCTTCCGTTCAATCGAGTGACTGATCAGTGATGCGGGGCTGGCACCAGATCCGCCCCAGGACTTTTGGTAATGCTGAAGGAGACGGTGGGCCTGACCCCGGGTCTGCGCACAGTAGGTTCTTGGGAAATGCTCAGCGAGGCCCAGCCTCTCACCCCGGCCCTGGTTTCTCTTTCAGAGCTTCCAGAACAGCAGCCAGAGCAGCGATGGCCCCGCCCTGGGTGCCCGCCGTGGGCTTCACGCTGGCGCCCAGCCTGGGGGCCTTCCTGGGCTCCTACCACGTCCGAGGAGAGGGCCTCCGCTGGTATGCCAGCCTGCAGAAGCCCTCGTGGCACCCGCCCCGCTGGACGCTGGGCCCCATCTGGGGCACGCTCTACTCGGCCATGGGGTGAGCGGGCCCGTCCCCGGGGGCAGGCGGGCAGAGCTCTAACTGTCTGCTCCTTGGGCACCGGTTGCTGGGCCTCCTTTGCCGAGTGAGAAGTGAGGGTGGAGAAGGTGGCGACCTGTGGATTGCAGCACCGAACTTTCCCTGCGGGGCCTCTCGGGAGGGGCGGGCCGGGTGGCTCAACCCCACGCTGGCATCCTGGCTGTTTACACAACTCCAGGGTGAGACTGGCTCAGTGGGCAGAGTTCAGACGTGGGCAGCGTGGAGGCTGCCAAGATCAGTGGCAGCAATAACAGCAGCAGTAATAGCAGCTGCCCTTGGTGCCAGAGCGCGGACCCTGCGGGAGCCCCTGGGCTAGACCCCGGGAAGTGCTGTGATGAAAGGAAGTGCTGTGGGGGCGCTCCCTAGTGGCCACAGCGGGAACTGCATGCAGAAGGTGCTGACATCTTCCTGCCCATCTTCTGGAATGTTCCCTGCGTGCGGGTTCTGTGCCAGGCTGGGCTGGGTGCCCCAGAGTTCTGGTGGGAGTAAGACAGTCCCTGAAACCTGGCTGTCGCTGGCCCCCACCCCCCCAGCCCAGCCAGGCTCCCAGCGTCCTGTTCCCTTCTCTCCAGTCCTGGCCCAGGTGCCTCGCTTCTGCGTCAGCTTGCTCCAGCCTCCAGGCTTCCGCAGTCCTCCTTGCCCTTCCTCCACCATCGATATCCTGACACGGCACAAACATGCCCTGGTCTCTTTCCTGGAATCCCGTGAGGCTCCTGTAGGCACTGACAAGGGCAAACTCCTACTCATCCTGCAAGGCCCAGCCCAGATGCCCCTGTGTTCTGTGCAGTGCCCTGGCAGGGCTGGGAGCCTCACGGGCTTCCTTCTTCACAGCACCGATCACAGTAATAATGGTAAATACTTATTGAGTGCCCCATGTGCCAGGCACTGCCCTAAGCACTGCCAGTGTGTTAACCTGTGAGAAATGAAGGCCCAGAGAGGTCAGGCAACTTCCCTGAGGCCACACAGCAGTCAGTGGCAGGGCAGGCCTGCGCCATCACCGTGCCATCCCGGAGGTCAGTGCGCTCCTGGCCTCTTCCCCGTCGTTGCCCTGACAGGTGGCCTCTGTTTCAGATATGGCTCCTACCTGGTCTGGAAAGAGCTGGGGGGCTTCTCGGAGGAAGCTGTGGTCCCCCTGGGCCTCTATGCGGGGCAGCTGACCCTGAACTGGGCGTGGCCTCCCATCTTCTTTGGCGCCCGACAGATGGGTGTGGTAAGTGCCTCCCTGGCCCCTGGAGATGGGCCGTGGAGGGTGGGCCTCCTTCGGGGACATGGGCATCACACCCAGGTGGGGCCAGGGCCTGAAGGCAGGAGCAGGCCCTCAGCAGCTTCGGGGCCAGCGCCCTCTTGTGGAGCCTCCACGGCTGCTTTCCCTCCAGCGAGGGAGCCGGATGAGCTGCTGGCTCTGGTTCAGGGCCAACGTGTAGGACAACCCACAGTGCACCTGGCACTGTGCACCCCACACGTGGCGTGGGTCGGGCAGAGGCAACTGTTGCCATTTTACATATGGGGAAACTGAGGCGGAGAGCTGGGGAGAGGCCTGGCCGATCATGCAGGGGTGGAGTGGAGCGAGTGCTCGAGAGGGTGGGCAGCTGGGACGTGCACCCTCGTGGGTTCCTTGAGCCTCAGGCCCCTGCCCTCCGTGTCTCCACAGGCCCTGGTGGACCTCCTGCTGATGGGGGGGCTGGCGGCAGCCACCACCGTGGCCTGGCACCGGGTGAGCCCTCCGGCCGCTCGGCTGCTCTACCCGTACCTGGCCTGGCTGGCCTTCGCCACCGCGCTCAACTACTGTGTCTGGCGGGACAACCAAGGCCGGCGTGGCGGCCGGAGGCTTGCGGAATGAGGTGCCCGTCCCTGAGGACTGGGGCTGCTGCCAGGTGGGCCGTGGGGGGTGGTGGCCTCACACCTTCGTGGCCTCCACACCTGCCAGTCTGTCGGGCTCAGCCCAGGGTCACCCCTGGCTTCGGAGCGGCACCAGGCTGAGCCCACACCCGGGGTCACGTCCTGCACTTTCTGCGCTGCTCAGGGCACTGGCGCGGGGCACGGGCGCGGGGCACGGAATGTCACAGCCAAATAAAGTCTCCAACCCGCACTGGCCTTCTCCTTGGTGGGCAGCGCGTCCCCTGCTGGTGTCGCCGGAGGGGCCTGCTCAGGGCTCCCGCACGCTCTGGGGGCCAGAGCCGCCTAGGACCCTGTAGGAGGCGAGGTGGCGGCCCAGGGCCCAGGTTCCACCCGGAGCCCACACTGGCTGTGCTGCTGCCTGGGCTTCAGCTGACAGACCGGCCTGCCCCCTCCAGGCCGCAGGAGCCCGGGCTCAGCCTCTGGGAGGGTGCGGCCCGCAGTCTGCCTGGGCCAGCGTCCGGCTCTCAGTCAGAACGGGCTGCGGATGGGACGCCAGCTGACCCTCCCCTGGGTGCCAGACTCCTGCCAGCCCCACCCCACCCAGGGCAGCTCCTCAAACACTTAATGGGGGGGAGGGGGACATCAGAGGCGGAAAAGACTGGTCCCCAGCCCAGCAGACAGCAGCCCCTCGCTGGCCCAGACCTGCCTAGGTGTGGAGGTGTCACCCCTGGCTCCACACGGGAGACCCACGTCCTCCCAGGCAGCTGTTTGGAGTAAGGGAGGCAGCAGAGACCTTGCACCCGGGGCTCCTGATGAAAGGACGTCTGAGTCCTGGGCTGAGCTCGGCAGCATGGCCTCCGGGGACCCTGGTCGACCCGCTGGCTTTGTTGCCTGTGTTGCTGTGGTTGTCAAATACGTTAATTACTATCGGTGACACTTTCCTGTGTAGAGCTCTCGGCAGTTCAGCAGCCTGAGTTTCGCTGCCTCTGCTGTCTGCTTCCTCCTCTGGCTGCACAGTCAGACGTGACCCCAAATTACGAGGAGCTCGGGGAGCTGAGCAGACACCGCCCGCCCCCCTGCAGCCGCACCTGTGCACTCGCTGCGACTTGATGTCCAACAAGCTCGGCCCCGTAGGCACCCAGTCGCTCGGCTGGCCGGCAGCGCGTGGCGGGCCCTGGGCGGCTCCCGCTGTTTCTGAGGCTCCGCAGAGCTTCGGGGTGGTGGGGGGCGGGTACTGCACACCCACTGCTACCTGGTTCCGAGTTCTCCACGGGCACACGTGTCCGCAGCCGCTGTGCGCCGCACTGCAGCCCCGGAGGCTGCTGGCTCTCTCCCGCGATGCACAGACTGTGTCCATTCCCTATGCCCGGGGGCCTGTTCCTCCCCGGCCACATCCCACCTGCTCAGCCCAGAAGCGCCGGGAAGGATGGGCGAGGGGGCAGCGTTTGCCGCTGCTCTGCCTGCTGGTTGTCCGCGGGGCTTTCGCTGGTCCTCGCAGCATCCTCTCCCTTTCTGGCTGTTACAGCCACGAGGGCCCTGCGGGGCTGAGTTTGCACACTAGCTTAACAGGAAGGCCCACACCTCACAGATTTATCGGGTCCTCGGGGCTGCGCTTTTTCCAGGAGCCGCTTGAGCGGGTGAGGTCTTGGCTTCTCTCCTGGCCACGGAGGACACAGGACCAGTCCACTCACGCTGCCCAGAGGCGCAGCGGTAGGTCGCCACCCCTCGTGCACCAGCTCCCTGGACCCTCTGGTGTCCCGTGAGCGGCGAGGATCATCCCCTGATGATCCCTTATCCCAGGACGAGGAAGCGGAGGGGAGTCCCGGCCCGAGGCCCTGATGTAAGTGGTCAGAGCTCACGGAGTGCACAGCGGCCTGGGGTCCACACCTTCCCCATTTCCTGCTCTGAAACGCAGCCAGCGGGTTAGGGAACTGCTGTGGTCTGAGGGATGCCTGTCCCCCCACCCATCCCGATTCATGTGGTGACACCCTAACCCCCACGTGATGGTGTCAGGTGAGGCCTTTGGGGTGATGGTCACGGGATCAGTGCCCTAATGAAGACCCTGCAGACCCCTCCCCCGTCTGCGCGTGAGGACACAGCAAGATGAGGTCTGTGAACCACAAGTGGACCCTCAGGCACCCATCTGCTGGCCCCTTGACCTCGGGACCCCCCAGCCTCCAGGACTGTGAGAAGTTTCTGTTGTTCAGGCCGCCAGTTTATGGCATTTTGTTCCGGCAGCGAATGGTCTAAGACGGGGGCTTGGGCCCTGAGCACCCTGACGTCTCCCGGGTCTCACATCTGGGTAGTTTGGTTGAACCAGGAGGAAAGCTGCTGGCAGTGTGCCAGGCCCGTGGCCCCTGGACCCACAGACACAGGGGGGCCACAGCACGAAGATGTACTCTGTTGTGGCACAACCCAGCCGAGGCGTGGAGATGCCAGCAGCTCCCCCGGGGAGACACAGGCGCTGTCCGGCCCTCGATGCCTCCACTCGGCTGCAGGGAAGGGCCGAGGCCCTGGTCAGCGGAGGGGATGGACAGGCAGACCCAGAGGTGGGAGTTCCACTACAAGGACTTCTCAAATTTCAGAAACGACATTAAGAACGAGAATTATGTATTTTCTTCCCATAAACGAAAGAGTAACAATAATCTGCATTTTGACCTTGGACTCCGGTAGAGGATGTATCTGACGCGAAGTTCTCGATGGAATTATCCCTCGAAGCCGCCCACCGCCGGCTGCGCTGCTGCCCACGCCGCTCCCCTCGCCCCAAGTCCCCTCGCCAAGCGCCACCCACCCTCAGAGAGGGCGCCCACTGCGGTGCCAGGGAGGCAGGGACCACTGCCCTTGCTAGCTGGTGAGGCATCAGCAGCTGCCTGGGGCCATGGGCTGCTGGTGATGCTCTGGGGAGCGGAAGGGGGGGGAGGGGTGGAGAATGGGGTGCGAGAAGGCTGGGCCTGGCAAGCGGGGTCCCCAACGTGTTCTGGGGACACCTGCCACAGGTTGCCTGGGGAAGGGGTGGGAGCCTGACCCCGCTCTGGGGGAGCCTGGACACCTGAACAGACTGGCCCTGCTGACGTTTGGGCTCCCGCAGGCGATCCTGGGGACCTTGTTTCTGGGGACACCTCGTCACACTCCCCAGAGCCCCTTTCACTAACGCCCCGGACACACGGCTGCCAGGGACTGGACTCGGAGGTGAAGCTGGGTCTGAGCTGAGCAACAGGGCACAGGGTGCCCGGGACAGTGCGATGGGCCGGCTCCCGGCCTCAGGGAGGACCTGCGCCAGGGTGGGGAGCGGGACCTGGCGGCCTGGGCCCGGGGGGCAGGGGGCTCTGCAGCAGCAGCTCGGAGCCCGGGCCGGGTCGCCAGGAGCCTGCGGAGGAGGCCGGGCCTACACCAGGCGCGTGACGTGGCAGCCGCCGGGCTCGTCCAGGAACAAGGTGCTGAAGACGTCGTTGAAGAAGGTGGGGTGGTATCTGCAGGCGCGCTCGCAGTCGGGGTTGAAGTTCACCTCCAGGATCTGGGGCTGCACCACACGCTGCCCTGAGGGCACGGAGCGCAGGCACCTCACTCCTGGGCCCCCCACCTTCCCCTTCGCTCTCCGTCCTGCAGGCTGTTGCCCCTTATCGATGGGCCCCCTCAGGCCCAGACCTCCAGGCAAAGGACGACCCAGCAGCCCTGGCCAGCGACGCCCCCTCTGGCAATCGGCTTGGGGTGAGGGACGGGTTTGGGGGGTGGGGACCCTCACCGTCTGGACGGCTGTCCCACTTCAGCATGAGGTCGATGGCGTACACAGCCCGGGACGAGGGGTAGTCGCAGAGGCCCTGGGGTGGCGGCTTAGCACACGCCGCCTGGAACAGCTCCGTGAAGGCCTGGAAAATCTCAGCCTGGGGACCAGGCGGCGGAGTCAGGGCTGCCCAGAGCAGCCTCTCCATGGGGGTTTGCTGTCCCTTCCCAAGCTCCAGCCCCGGAAAGGCCCGAGTCCCCTCGTCCTCCATCCTGTTTCTCCAGGCCCAGCTGCAGCTGCCTCTGCCCCACTGCTGCCCCTCAATCCTGGCACCACCTGCCTGTCCCTGCCTCGAGCCCCGGGCTCCCCTCTGCACCTCCAGGGGAGTCCTTGCTGCCCCCTAAGGTTTGCGATTCTGGGGACAGGCACAGCTGTGGCTACCTGGCTGTCCCAAGGGTGCCCTGAGGCCCCCCCAGGTCGCCTTCCACACCTCACACCGTCCCTTCCCTGACCTCGGTGGGAGGACGGGCATCCGAGGAGGCAGACCCCACGTGGCTCACCAGGGGCCCTGGCTCCTCCAGCTTCGCTCAGGACTCACCTGGACACTCCTCCAGGGGAATTCTGGGTACTGCTTCTCAAACTCTGGGATGAACTCGTCGTAGTGCACCTGCAGCAGACACAGGGGCCGTCACCTTCTGCCCTGCCTCCATGTAGGCCTCGGACACTCGCTGGGGTCACAGGTCAGTGCCAGCAGCTTATCCACCCACCCCTCGGGGCACAAAGGGGAGGCAGGAGCCAGGTCTGAACTCTGGACACGCAGATTTACTTCTCGCAGCCTCAGTGTCATCATCTGTGAAATGGGACGATGCTCCCTGCCCAGCAAGCTTATTTTGCAGGGCTGCTGTGGGCCTCACATGAGACAGTGCACGCGGAGGGCTCTGCAGGCCGTGTCAGTGCGCTGGGGACAGGCCTGGGACCCGTGTCTGCAGGGCCCAGGGGCAGCAGCTTCTTAGGCGGAGACTTTACCCCAAACACACCTGACAAGTTGGCTCAGGTTCCTCCCAAAAACTACCGATGGGCTGCCCATGGGAGCCCGGCGCTCACGCCCCCCTGGACACGTCTCCCCACACACGGGGGCACCAGCAGGAACAGGCCCCAGGATGACACGTTCTCGACACACAGGGAGGACAGTCCCCAGCGACAACGTCCAACAGCGTCGCGGGACCTGGGGAGGGCTCAGGCTCCCAGGGGCCAGTGGGCAGCAGCCCGGACAGGAAGAGGGACGAGAGGCAGCAGCCCTGCTGGGGTGCACGCGGCACCTGCCCTGGGGGCCTCGGGCCTGGCCCGGGCAGCAGGGAAAACCCAGGAGTGAGCTCGTTTGTCAGCCAGTGAGAGACAGGAGTGCCCTCAGCCGCACGGGCAGTAACGAACGAACCCTAAAACATGCTCAGCACGAGTGCAGGGGTTCGCGCATGTGGGTGCTGTTTACACAAAACCCACGGGTGCAGCACGGGCGTGTGCCTTGCTCAGGGGAGAACTCATGCTGAAGAGTCCAGACGGGCCTCGCAGCCCGACCCGCGGGGCTCAGTGGCTGGACGTCGACCTGTGAACCAGGCGGTCACGGTGCGATCCCTGGTCAGGGCACAGGCCCAGGTGGCAGGCTCGATCCCCAGTAGGGGCCGTGCAGGAGGCAGCCGATCGATGATTCTCTCTCGTCGTGGATGTTTCTGTCTCCCTCTCCCTCTCCCTTCTCTGAGATCAATAAAAAAAATTGAAAAAGCTGTGCCTCCACATTTCCGAGGGGCCCCTGGGCGGAGGGAGGAGGCCACTGCAGGCCTGTGTGGGGGTGGGGGTGGGGCTGCCGGAAATAGCACTAACCACTGCACTAACCGCTGTAGGCGAGAGGGCCTGTGGGATAATGCCCCGAGGCTCACGCTCCTGTCCTCCTTCTTCCGCCTAGAGAAGCCTGCTCTTGCCAGGCTGTGCCTACCTGCCCTGGTGCCACCCTGCTTCCCAGAGCCGCCTGCGCCCTCCAGGCCGTGCCTACCTACCCTGTGCCACCCTGTGCCTACCTGCCCCAGGTGCTCGCTGGCCGACTGGGGTTTGCTGCACTAATCGTGGAAGAAGCTTTGCCCTGATGCCCCTTTGCTCCAGGTGCTCGGAGAGTGAGGGGCGTTCAGAGGAACCAGGCAGGGTCACAGGCCAGTAGCGGCCCCCTCCCTTGCACTGCACCTGTCTGCTCCCTCCCCCACCCATCCCAGCGCTCAGAGGGTCTGAATGGAAGCAGGTGGTGCTTCTGGGGACCCAGGGCAGCCTCAGTCTCCCCATCATCTCAGAGCCACAGGGGTGGGGGCTGCTGAGATAACACGGGGCCAGAGGCATCTCCCGTCTACACAGCCTTCCTGCTCCCCAGGCCCGCCCGGCCCCTACCTGCTTCAGCACCACTTCCGGGTCGTAGTTCATGACAGTGAAATGTTTCTCGTAGTCGTCCAGGTCGTTGAGGTCAAAGGGCCTGCGGGACAGCAGGCAGACCGAGTGGGTCCTGGCGGCCCCATGGGGACTCCCCGGAGCCCGCGAACAAGGTGCGAGGTGAGGGGCTCCCATCCGTACGGAGAAGAGGCCCCCCGCACCCCTGGCCCCGCCCCGCCTGCCCGGCCCCCTTTACCGGTTGGAGAAGCGCAGCCAGAACACGTCGTACACGAACAGCCGCAGGGGCGTCACCGAGCGCAGCAGCACGATGTAGCGGACGTCGAACTTGACCCTCCCCACGTCTTCTCGGAGGAACAAGACAGGACTTTCAATGTACTTGCACACCACCTGCAGGGCACAGACGCAGCTCGCGGGGGCCCCACCTCACCCGCCTGTGGGACGGCCCCTTCCAGGCCCCCGCCAGCCTGGGGCAGCCTCCTTCTCTCCCCTCTGCTTTGCTTGAAGGAGAAAGTCCCGCCAGCTCAGGTTTTGGGACGTGAACACATTCCCAGCCTGAAACCCACCGGCCCCGTTCCAGGGGGCACCTCTGCCCGGTGCAAGGGCTGCGCCCTCCAGCGCCCGGCACTGCCGCTAGGTGCCCATTCACTGCAGCGCCTCCCTCCAGGGTCCCGGGATCCTCGGCCCGGCCACCTCCCTCCAGCCGTGCGGTCACCCGAGGTGCAGCGTAGGGGGGGTCCCTGAGGTCAGATACACCCAGGATGGCTCTGACCCGGGTGTCCTCCTCTCACTGGACTGCCACGGCCCCCCCTGCTGGCAGGGCAGGGAAGGACTGGGGTGTGTGCCAGACCCAGTCCCCTGCCCATGGCCACTCCTCCCTGTGCACCGAGCGCCCTCGCCCCCAGGACCCGCCTTGGGGCTGCTCTCGCGGTGCCGGATGACGCTGTGGAGGCTCCTGGTGACGTGGGTGTCCAGGCTGCGTGCCAGGTTCCAGGGCTTGCAGATCCAGTGGTTGTCCTCACCCCTGGGAGCAGAAGGGAGGCTGGGCTGTGCTCGGGGGCCCCCTCCCAGGCAATGGCCCTGGGATCTGGGGAGAGAGGACACCCAGCCCCAACCCCCCCCCAGGGCTGAGGGAGACGTCACCGCAGAGGTCAGAGGTGGGCCTGGGGGACAAGGTGAGGCCAGGGCCCCGGGACAGCGGGTGGGGACTCACCGCCTCTCCCGCTGCTGGAAGCAGCTGACAAACTGGGGCAGCTCGGTGCGCAGGTTGAAGGTGCGGGGCAGCCAGGCCGGGCCCTCGGGGCCCCCCGCCCGACGAGCGATGGAGGCCAGGCAGTCCTTCACGGTCAGCAGGCTCTCGCAGGGGAACTGGTTCAGCAGCACGTGGGGCCTCTCCTGGCTGAGCCGCCTGCGGCCGAGGAGGGACTGGCTCAGGGGCTGTGGGGGGCGCAGGGGTGGGGTGGGCCCGGGGCCTGGCAGGGGGTGGGGGGGCAGGGGGTGTCGCACCTGTAATCCTTGAAATGTGAGAAGTTGTAGAGGATGTCGGCGTCTGCCTCGCTCTGCGTGAAGGTGAAGCGGGGGTGCGTGAGGTGGCTGAGCACCTGCTGCACATCGGTGTGGACCCTGCAGGGAGGGGGGCTGGTCAGGCGGGGGCGCCCTTACAACCGCTCTCCCACCCGGAAGGGGCTGCCTTGTCAGGATGAAACGGGGTAGCCCGAGTGGTGCACCAATGCGGCCCTTCCCCCCCGAGGACACACAGGGACTGGGAGCCTGACCCTTGAGGAGCCGGGGCCCCTGGGGAGGTGCTGCTCAGGGCCTGGGAGCCCGTCTGCTGGGCTCGCGGTGGAGGCAGGAGGGACAGCCTGGGAGGGGCTCCGGGAGGAGCAGAGGAGTGGGGCTGTGATGCTGGCAGGCCTGGGGCAGGGAGCAGCTCAGGAAGGTGAGGGGTGCTGTGGGCCTGGGGAGAGGGGTGAGGCCTGGGCAGGAACTCCCCGGACCGGCGGACGGGGCGAGGGGAGGTGCTGCTCTTTCTGGCTAGACCAGGTCTAGGGGGGGCTCCCACTGGAGACAGAGGCCAGTCCCCACCTTGAGCCTGTCCACATGATGGGTGGGGCTCTGTACCCCCACTTCCTCACCCGTAGAATAGAGTATCTGCTGCCACTCTGGCCTGGGCTGGCCTGGGCCTGCCTGCCTGGCCTCATGTAACCCGCCAACCCGCACCGGAGGTCGTAGCACAGCCACACGTGAGGTCCTAGGGGCCCAGCCCGGCTCCCAACCCTTGGACGGCCGGCACGCACAGGCCTGGCGGTGTCACTCGGGGACCAGAACGCACACCCTGAGAACCTGGACGCACACATGTCCCGCGTGGAGGAGTCGGGACGTGACACTCGGTGCCTTAGGACAGGGCTGGGCGGGACCAGCTCCGGGGGTCCTCCACCTGCCAC
>PVJC01001944.1:0-71661 GCA_004026665.1 Murina feae | reverse complement strand
TCTCCTTGTTTTCCTCCAAAATGGCCTGGAAAGACAGACCTGGGAGGTGGAGTCGGGCCCTCGAGAAAGGAGCACCGCCTCCCCATCCCGGCACAGCAGGGCGTAAGGTCTGGGGCACACCCGGCCTCATGAGGAGCTTCCAATACCCCCCCTCCCCCCGCCGCCCCCGGGGGTCTGGGAGGCCCCGAGGTGCTGGACGGCCTGTTCCTCAATCCACCACCAAGTGCCCAGCCTGCCCGGCAGGGGCTGCTCCCAGCCTGGGCAGCTGGTGGCTGAGCGCCCCCCCCCCCGACTCTCCGACCCCCCTTTAAAGGCTGCATTCCCTTTCCCTCCTTTGTGTGTGGACGGAACGAGCTGCGTCTAACCAACAGGAAGGGGAAGCACATTGTGCAAGTTCATCCAAGGCCCGCGGCTTCCTCCCCCTCCTCCCGGTCACCTGCTCTGAGCGCGGAGAGCCGCCTCTCCGAGAGGACAGCCAGCAGCTCTGGAAGCCCCGAGGCCTCTGCCAGCAGCCACACCCAGCCCGCGTGGAGGCAGGTCCCAGCCCCCAGGCCTCCGGAGGCAACTCTGGCTGACGCCCCACGGAGCCTCCCAGCACGGACGGGGTGGGACGACACAGATGGGGTGGGACGACACCTGTCTGCCGTGTGGAGCTGGAGCGACCACTAGCTAAGCAGCGACCAGGCCCAGAGCACAGGCCCCAGCCAGGTGGGGCCGATGTGGTCGAACCACAGGGCAGTCCAGCCCTCGTGCTGGCCAGGAGAGGGGACGGGAGGAAAGACGTTTTAACTCACGTCCCTCTCACCAGCAACGTTAAGATCAGGAAGTCTTGGAGGCAGCCGATGCATGATTCTCTCTCATCATCAATGTTTCTGTCTCTCTCTCCCTTCTCCTCTCTGAAATCAATAAACACATATTGAAAAAAAAAAGATCAGGAAGCTTTTGTCCCTCAGCCATCCTGCAGCCTCACTTTCCGATCGTTTACTAAGCACCTACTAGGCGCATGCGCTCTACGAGCCTCCGAAACAGCTGTGAACAAGTAGGGTGGCCATGGGGTGCTCGGCATGGCCAGCTCCACCACCGTGACAACCCAGAATCCGCGGGGAAAGTGCCAGCGGGACCCCGCGGCACCCCGCCTCCCGATCAGCAGCACTCGGAACTGCTAGCACCGCACGGCACTTCCCGCAGCGACTGGCTCCCTCCCTCCCACAGCCCTGCTGGGGGGACAAGGCAGCTTCAGGACGGTGGGAAGTGAGGCAGAGGTGTGTGGCCTCTGCTCGGAAGCTACCAGGGTCCCCTTGGTCTTGGACTCTGGTTCTCCCACCAGCTGTGTGACCTTTGGCAAGTTACTTAGCCTCTCTGTGCCTCAGTTTCCTCACCCTCAGTACAACGAAGGTAAAAACAGGACTGCTGATCCCATTGTGGGACCACACAGAGGTGCTTACTGGGACCAGCCAACAGCCGGCAGTGGCAGGAGACCAGAGGGCAGGGGAGGGAAAGGGACCAGGTGCTAACCCCTGCCCAGCCCTGCCTGTGGCTGTGTTCCTACAGGCCCCCTCCTCTACTGCCCCCAGGTCTCACTAATCCCGGCTCCCTGAGCTGGGCCCCCATGTACTGGGCCCTGCACTAAGCTCACCACCAGCCCAGCCGGGGCCGGTGTGTCCTGGGGGGCGCTGACCGAGAGGCTGTCCGCAGACTGAAAGCACCTTTGCTGCCCTCACAGTGCAGCTACCCATCGGGGAGGCTGTGCTGCACGGGCTGAACACAGTGTCCCTGTCCCTGCGGAGGGCGGTGTCAGGAGATGCGGAATGAGGACGGGGAAGAGCAGCCCTGACCACCAGCGCCCAGCACCCGGCTCCGTGGAGAGGGCGGCTCACAGCGGCCGGGGCAGCCACAGGCCCGAGCTCCGAGCCCCTGGTTTCTCAGAGGCACCCCCCCAGCCCTGGTGTCATTCGGCAGCACCTGGCGGTGAGTGGGGGGTGCTCCTGAACCACCAGCACAGGGCCCGGGGAGGGAGGCCGGGGTAGGCCGCACCTGGTAGTGCTCGGCGGGCGGCTCGGGCGTGCGGGAGCTGACGTCCAGCAGGTCGGTGGGTGCCCAGGGCAGCAGCATGCACCTCCGGACCAGGGGGTCCGTCTCTCCGTAGGCAAAGTCCCGGGTCACCTCCTCTGCACCGAGACACGCGGGCCCATCAGGGGTGGCGGGGACGGCCTGGCCACCTCCGAGGGGCGGGCGTCTGACTTACCGCCCGTGTCCAGGTCCCTCAGGGGCCACAGCAGCGTGTAGGCCACCTGCTGGGGCATGTAGAAGAAGGGCGCCGTGGCGAAGCTGGGCACGTCCGCGTGCTGGATGCGCGAGCCGAACTCGTCCATGACGTACCACACCGGCACCTTCTCCTCGGCCGTCTGTGGGCAGAGACACGCCGTGGACCACGGCCCAGCCACCCATCCCCGCCGCCCATCCACGCACCCGGCACCAACCACCCAGGGCTCTGAGCGCGGCGCGGCTGTCACGCAGACACCAGCCCTTGGACCGGGGCCTCCGGGACGTGGCCCTGCCCGGCAGAGCAGGACCCAGGCCGCAGACGGGGGGTCGCCGTGCGCTGAGGGCGCGTGGGGACAAGGCGTGCGGCCTGGCAGCCGCCGGAATGTGTGCGGTCTCGTGTGTGTGACCAGGGCTGGGGGGAGGGGCAGACGGCAGACGTGTCGTTCGGGGGAGGTGACAGCGAAGCTGAGATCCTGAGGACTTGTTTTTCCCTAAAAGTGGCGAGGGGCTGGGGCTGGAGCCCGAGGGTGAGCGGGGGCCGGGGCGGGCAACGGGAGCCCCAGGACACGTGCCGACAGGACTCTCTTCTCCGGGGCCCCAGGAGAGCAGCAGCCGAGGGCCGGGGTCTGGGAGGGGGCGTGTCCTGTGAGCTTAAACCCACAGACACCCGGGTCCTGGTAGCGGCTGGTTCAGGGCAGGTAACAGGCCCACGATGAAGCCAGGGGCGAAGGGGAGCTTGCCCACTGTGGGGTGGGGGCCGGCTGGGTCCAGGCTCCTGGCCGCCCACCAGCCCTGATCACATGAGCGGCGACGGCCCACGTCCGAGTCCGCCCTCTGACCCCCCACTTCCCCCCGCTGCCCCCGGCTGCGCTCTCACCCCGTGGGACAGCTGGTAGGTCTGGTTGAACTTCCACATCTCCTCCAGCACCTGGTCCACGGCCTCGGCGCTGGGCAGCTCCCCGTGGAACTCGACGCCCATCAGGTTGGCCATGCGGTGCAGCAGCCCCGGGACCTGCTGCAGCTGCTGGCGGGCGTGCTCCACGCGGCACGTCCAGGCGTGGTCGATGAGGAAGATGCTGCAGGCACAGGCCACGTGGTGAGGCTGCCACGCGGGCATAGAGAAGGGAAGCAGCAGGGGACGAGAGGAGCAAGGGCTGGGGCTGTGGCCTGAACCCACACTCCTGACCACTCACTGTGGCCGTGGGCACATGCCTCTACCCGTCTCTAAAACAGACAACAGGGGCCTGCGTCTGACCACCGGCCGACGGAGCACCAGGAGACGGGACGCACACCGTGCCGCCTGTGCGCTGTGACCGTCTCAGCGACCACTGTGCCAGGGAGGGGCTCTGCCCCACGCCGCGCACTGTACGCGCAGCCGGGCCGCAGCAGGAGCTCGGCGAACGCGAAGGCTGCACAGGCTGGGCGGCCGGCAGCGGGCAGGTGCTCAAAGGAGCCGCCACCGGAGCTCATCACGCTCGCCGGGCGCTCTGGGCACCTCCCGGGAAGCACCCTCTTTCGGGAGAGGCCTCAGGTCCCCACACCTGTGACACCGGCAGCCCACGCCCCGGTCTCCGGGGAGGAGGAGCTCCCGAGTGTCCATGCAACGCAGAGGGGCCGAGAGGGCGGACCGGGCCGTGCCCGCCCTCCTGCCCCCAGGACAGGGCTGCCAGACACCGACCCCACACGGACAGGTGAGCGGGCCTGGCCTGCTCCCTGGCTACATGCCCGGGACGGCTGCTGTGCCCGGTCTCAGGCTGCTGGCAGGCGCGGCAGTCTTTACTGATGCGCTCACACAGCGGCCCTCCACCGCGGGGTCCGGCGTGCCGCGTGGCCAGGCCTAAGGGGGTGGCATCTGTACGGAACACGTGCGGATGCTGTCTGGCCTCCGCTCCCTAAACCACGGAGTACAACAGCTCACACACGCTCACGCCGCGTTAGGTGTTGTAAGTGACCTGGGATGGTTGAGCACACGCAGGTGTGGGTAGGTTACAGGCAAATATGGGGGGGACGACAGTAAGGTTACCGCTGTTCGCAGGGAAAGTAATACAAGAACTAGTCCACAACGCAAGAAACCGCTTCACGAGCTCAGAACCGCAGACCTGCGCCTGCCCCCCTGCGCCACGCCATTCACCCGGGGGCATCTGCGGCGGTCCTGGACCTTCCCCAGGGGCATGAAGACTTGCTCTGTATCCCCTAAAGCAAGTGAAAGTGCGCCCTGGCCTCCTGCTTGGGGTTCATGCCCCGGGCGCAGTGCAGAGCTCCCGGGGGTGCCACGCGCCCACTTTGCCTGGGCCCAGGGCGCCCACAGGCGGGAACGGAGCAGGCGCACATGGAGGCTGGCAGCGCTGAGCTTCGTGGGAAAGGGCCTGGGAGTGTCTGCATCAGACAGCAGGTGGCCGAGGTGCTGGGCTGCAGTGACCTGGGCTGCCACTCCCACCACCTCGGGCTGGCGAAGGCGGCCCGCCTTTCCCTGAAGAGCCATGGACATGGGGCCTGAGGACTCCCAGAGGCCAACGGGGTTCTCCCTCCAGGTGCCAGCAAAGTCTGGCAGAGGAACCTGCAGGCCCGTCCTGGCTGGCAGCCCCGGGAAGCAGGGAGCTGGGGTCCAGTCTTAGCTCTGCCCTGTCCACCCTGCTCTGGGCTCGGTGTCCTCACCTGGGGACTCAACCAGACACGCTCCTCAGTCCTGGGAACAAAGCCCCAGGGAACAGGCTGTGTCCCGGGTGCCACCTGGAGATGCAGAGTCAGGAGACGGGGAGAGGCCAAGCTTCCTCGCAAAAGCGGGGTCCCCAGTAAGACTGCAGAGGGTTGACACCCACACTCAACAGCTGGGGGTCCTGGGGAAGTCCTTCCCACCTCCTCATCACCTGCTGGGTGACCACTGTGGCGGGTGTGGCACAGACGGCCTCTCAGGAATAGACCCACACGGGGCGCCACCAGTACCAGGACCGCCGCAGCCCGGAGCCCAGGGAAGCCGGGGCCACAGGGCTGTCACACAGGAGCACGTGAGCGCCTGCAACGGCTGCTGCTCCCCAAAGCCACGCCTCGGGGAGGTCCCTGGCGGCTACATGTGGATGGTGACACCCCACCCAGGCTTACCTGTTGGGGTCAGCCGCCTGGAGCCCGTTCTCGTTGGTCACGATGACCTTGTAGCAGAGCTCGCTGCCCGGGTTGGGCCTCTTCCTGTGCGCTTCCCGCGTGGCCTCATCCTCACTCTCCTCCTCCACTTCTTCCACTTGCATGATCCCGAACACCTCCCCCGCGTCGAACACCTGGGGACCATAGCGTGAGGGTCGGAGGGACGCCCAGCCCCGAACCCTCACCCCCTCACCACAGCCGGACGTCCGCTCCCAGCCTCCAGGTCAAACTAAACCCCTCAGGAGAAGCAGGGCCTACTCATTGCCATCTACCCATTTCACAGGTGGGGAAACTGAGGCTACTGAAGAGAGCGCAGTCAGAACTGGGACCCAGCCTACCCGCAGGACCATGCTTAGAAGCAGGCCGGCGTGAATGTGTCTGAATCATGTCTAGTCTGGTCCGGGCTGCACAGGGAAAAAGAACCCCGAGGCAGAGAGAGAGAGAGAGAGAGAGAGAGAGAGAGAGAGAGAGAGAGAGAGAGAGAGAGAGTGTGTGTGTGTGTGTGTGTGTGGGGGGCTCTGGTCACACTGGAAGCAAATGGAGGTCAAGATCTTGGTGGCCAGGAATTTCACCCCAATTTTGCTCTCACTAGAGGAACTCATCGAACACCAGGGCAGCTGGGAAAACCCAGGGGGAAACAGGGGTCCGGAGCCTCCTGGCCACCGTGCCCCTCAGTAGAGCAGCAGCAGCCAGGCCCGCGGGAAGCGTGACCTGGGGGCTGGGGCTGATCTCCTGAGGGCCGGGTCGGGAAGATAAAGCCCTGGTCCCTGCGTTTTCCTGGCAAAGGACTGCCAGCCTTGTGCAGCGGGTGACGAGAGGGTCAGCCTCCTGTGTGCTCTGGAGCCTGGCTATGTGACCTCGAACGAGACAATGAGCCACGCTGTGCCTCAGTTTCCCCATCCGTACAGCTGGCATAGTAGGACCTACCTCAGAGGGTTGTTGGGAGGATTCACGAAGAACACACATGACGAGCTAGAACCTGCTCCCAGCATTCCACTCCGGAGGCCTGGCAAGAGTCACCATGGCCTTCCAGGGGAGCCTTGACAGCTAGGCCAACACAAGGTGCACAGGAGCCCCTGGCACACACAGGGACGAAACAGAGGCCGACTGTCTGAAAACCTCTTTCTCACAATTATTAAAGTAAGATGAAAAGTTCACCCAGCAGCCGGAGACCTGCTAGCTGCCCGGGCACAGGCAGCTTCGTGCGCCGGCAGCACAGGCACCGTGGGTGAGAGGGTGAAGCACTCAGGACCCTGCCCAGGGAGCTGCGGCTGAGCACAGTAGGGCCGACGGTTTGAGGACCGGGGTGGCGGTGCTGGGTCTGGAGGGCCCGGGAAGAGTGTACGGAGGAGGAGGAGGAGGAGGAGGAGGAGGAGGCAGAGGCAGGGTGACGGTGGGGGCTACCTAAGGCCTGGGGGGAGACGGCGTCCTCAGGATTGGCTTCTCCCAGGCTGTGAGGGGGGCGTGACCACACCCTTCACAGTGGAAGCACTAAAACTTAAACACTCTCCCGCCTTTCCAAGGGACCTTTCCTTCGAGGCAGGCGCCCGGGCCATCGCCATCGCCTCGCGGATGGAACCGGGGGGCCCCATCCCTGCACAGGTGCCTGTGGGTTCACAGCAGCAGCAGGCTCCCGGCAGCAATGACTGCAGGGTGGGTCGGGCAAAGCCATGACTCACCACGCTGCCCATAGTGCAGAGCAGCAGCGAGGCCACGGAAAAACACTGGGTCAGAGCAGGGGCGGGCAGGGCAGAGGGGGCACCTGTCCGGTGACTGCCCACTGTGAGCTGGGCACCGCTGGTAGCACCTTATCTCATGCCTTCCCAGCCCTCCCTGCCAAGACTCCCGATTTCCAAGGTTTTTTTTTTTTAAAGGATGTTTTATTGATTTGAGAGAGGAAGGGGGAGAGACAGACAGACATGGATGTGAGAAACACTGGTTGGTTGCCTCCCATGCTCGCCCAGACTGGGGATCAGATGCATAACCTAGGTGGGTGCCCCGACCGGGAATGGAACCCACCCCTTTTGTGGCTACAGGACGACGCTCCAACCCACGGAGCCTCTGGACCAGGGCAAGACCCGGTGTCTAGATGGAGGCTCCACGGGGGGAGTGACTTTCCCAAGTCACAGCTTACTGCCCATGGAGGCCCTTTTATCCTAACAAACTGCTGGGGTCCCCTCCGCCCCAGGACAGGTGCTCAGGAAATGCAGGCGGAATTGAGGGCATGTCGCTGGGGAGGGGGAAGACATGGACTGTTACAACAGATAGGTACTTACTATCTGCGGTTGACACTGTATCTTTTTTACAGCAACTGCCTGTGTTTTGAGCAGGAAGGTTCTTGGTCCAACCCCAACTTTGCAGATACAGAAACTGGCCGAGAGGGGGGGTTGTCCAGGCTTGGGGACACCCTGTCTGGCTCTGGAGTCCCCCTCATCACTTACACCACTTGGTCTGACGCAGCCCCCTGAAAAGGGGCCTGATTCCAGCTAAGAAGAACCCACGAGCTGAGCCAGCTACCCCAAACCAGGGGCCACCCCTTAGCCCAGGCCAGAGCAGCTGGCGAGCAGAATGGAGCTGTCCCCATGAAAAGGGAGACCCTACACATCTCTAGGACTTTTTCACTTTTCTTTAGATTTGTTCTCCATCTCCCAGACTGTTTTCTTTAATCTGCAAAATGGGGGTGAGTCAGGCTCAAGTCTAATGAGGAACATGAAAAAATTTTATGAGCGAGAATTAAAGCCACACAAATTCATGGGCTCCTGTTCTCCCAGAGGGAGGCGGTGGTTGCGAGCTTCCAGTTTGACAAACTTTGGGTCACTTCCTCTTCCCGAGCCTCAGTTTTCTCAACTGTATAATGGGGGTGATGACTCTTACTCCGCCCAGGACTGCTCTGGGCGTGGAGGTGGAGCCGTCAGCTCAGGGCCTGGCACACAGCAGGAGCCAGGCTTCATTTTTAGTTCCAGGTTCCGCGCGGCCCTGGCCAGCCCCAGGTGCAGGCCCCCACTTTCGGCGGCTCCTAAACTGCCGGGGACGCAAAGTCTAAGTCGGTCATCACGGCATTCGCGGCTCTTCTCTGCCAGCTGTCCGGCCTCGTCCCTCCACACCGCCCCCACCTCCCAGCGGGGCACACCACGAGCCCCCGCACACCTTCTCCGCACGTGTCCGGCCCTTCCCCACGGACCCAGCCCGCGCCCCGGCCGCCAAGCCCCAGCGGCTCCCCGCCAAGTGCCGGTCCGCAGACCACACCCTTCCCGGTGGCAGGGCCCGTGCCCGTGCCCCCCCGGCGTGCCCAGGGCCCGCTCCGCACCCCCGCGCCTCGACCACCCCGCGCGCCCCGGCCCGCACCTCGTGCTCCAGCTTGTGCAGGAGGCGGCCCCAGTACCGCTCGGGGACCCCCGACGCGCGCAGCGCCGGGCCGTGCAGCGCCGCGAACTCGGCCCGCGCGCCCTCCTCGGGGTCCGGGCCCTGCTCTGAGCTCGGCGCCGACTCCGGCATCGGCACCGGTCCCGCGTCCGCTTCCATGGCGCCTCCGCCAGCGCCTAACCCAGAGTCGCCGCAGCCCGCGGGCCCAGCCCTCCCACCTCCGCCCGCCCGCCCGCCAGCGCCGCCCGCCCGCCAGCGCCGCCCCGCCCACCGCCCGGGCGTCCGCCTCCCCAGCCCCGGGCTCCCCACGTCAGCCGCCTGCGGCCCCGCCCCCTGCTGCCCGAGGCCCCGCCTCCATCAGCCTAGAACCACGCCCCAGCCACACGATGCCACGCCCCACACGCCAGCGGCCCCGCCCACCTCCGGGGCGCACGCTGCGGGCAGCCGGGACGCCAGGCTCAAGGGGCGGGCCCGCGACCCGAAAGCCCAGCTGCCGGAGGGGCGCGTGCGCGAGTGCGCGAGTGCGCGTGCGTGTGGCGTGGGCCCACGTGGGCGGGGGGCGTGTTGGTGGCCCGGCTTGCGGGCTGTGCGCACGCGTACCTGGGGGGCGGTGCTTCCTCTCTCCCACGCGGCTGCCCCGGGGGGTGCCGGGAGCGGTGGAAACGCGAGAGGGTCTTAGACTGTCCGGAAGGAGAACTGAGGCCGGAGACGCGGGTGACCAGACCGGTGCCCTGCAGAGCCCCGCCGGCCTCGGAGGGGAGCGACCCCGTCCCCAGTGCCTCCGCGTTCAGGTTGCGAAGTGGGGCTTCTCCGCGTCCTTGCATTTGCACTGGAGTCCAGTGTGCGCGCTGAGGCGGGGGGCGGGGGGTGTGGGGGGTTCTTGCACGTTGAGGTATCGCCGGAACATTTCAGGGTGTAATTACAGAACTTGGAAATCATTTTTGGACATTTCAGTTTTCCCAGTTCTATTGCTTCTGTGGGGGTTCAGGTGGAGCCACCCCGATGAGCCCAAGGCCATGCGGGTTATCAGCTCAAGACGACAGTCCTGTGCCCCGAAGAGAACGCCCCCCTGTACCTACAGGATTTGCATCAGGCCTTGCCCGTAGGGGACCATGCAGAGCCTCTGTTGCCCTGTCCACAGGCAGGGAGACTGCTAACTGCTGAGCCACCTGCAGCCCCCAAGGCAGCTTCCCTCCCCCCAGCGCAGAATGCCCTAGGCGCCCACTTTCCCTTCCTGCCTCTGACTCAGGCATCGGGGTTCCCATGTGAATGTACTGACTTCGGATATTTTCTCGCTCATCTGTCTCACGTCTGTGTGATGATTAGACCAGCGAGAGCCTCCCCCTTCACTGCCATAGCCATGCTTCCCGTTGCAACTTGGTAATAATTGCATTTTGCCAAAAGGCTCAAAAGCTGAAGTTTGTGGTTTTTTTTTTTGCTGCTTTGGTTGGTCAATACCAGGACTTTGATTAAACGTTTTAAACTGAATTTAAACAAAATGTGCCAGTTCAGAGGACCTGTTCAATGTGACTAGGACACTTGAGTTGGTTTGTAAAGGCTAACACTTCCAAACTCCAGCTGGTGAGGGGCACAGAGAAAAACATATTAACTGCCCTGCAGAACTTTTTTAAAAAATATATATTTTATTGATTTTTTACAGAGAGGAAGGGAGAGGGATAGAGAGTTAGAAACATCGATGAGAGAGAAATATGGATCAGCTGCCTCCTGCACACCCCCCACTGGGGATGTGCCCACAACCAAGGTACATGCCCTTGACCGGAATCGAACCCGGGACCTTTCAGTCCACAGGCCGACGCTCTATCCACTGAGCCACACCGGTTAGGCATTTTTTTTTTTTTTTAAATCTAACATCAGCTTTGTCACAAAAAAGTTGTGGTTCAATTACTCTATGAAAAACATACGTGTAGCCCTGGCCGGCGTGGCTGGGTTGGAGAGTTGTCCAGTGCACGAGGGTTGAGGGTTTGATTCCTGATCAAGGCACATACTCAGGTTTCAGATTTGATCCTGGGTTGGGGCACATAATGAAGGCAACCGATTGATGTTGCGCTCTCTCTCTCTCTCTCTCTCACACACATTCCCTCTTCCTTCCTCTCTAAAAACAAACCAAACAAAACAAAAGACTCCAGTAAGAATGTATCCTCAGGTGAGGATTGAAAAAAAATACTTGTAAAATTTTGACAGCTATGATTTTTAATTCAGTTGGTATAATTTGTTTGGATGAAATTATTAACCACATCCAGTTCCAAGTGTCTCTGCTCCATGCGGTTATGAATTTACCAAGAATGTTAGTCTCTCTATGCTGGGCCACATCCAGTTTTATGTGAGTCCTAGTGGCCTGGTGCACAGTTTCGTGTACACTGAAAGGAAAGTAACTAGAAGAAATATTTTAATATCGCTGTTCGCCCTTTCTCTGTAATAGACGTGTCAACCGAATTCATGATCAACAATGACAGATTGAAACACGCGTGCAATTGGTGGCAGTAAGAGCTTTATATGTATCGCACATGCAAGAGCCAACGTTTATTTTTAAATTGCCAGTTCGCATCATATGTACCAGCCAGTCAGCCATACAGTTGGTCACTTAGCCTTTTATATATATGGGTTATATATATAGAATATATGTAGATTATCAATGCAAAACAAAGGCCTTTACTAGTCAACATTTAAACTGAATTTAGCTGAGTAGCATTCACAATAATGCTAGTTTTTCCCTTGGAGCAGAATGAACTCCAGATAGCTTAATTTTAGTCCCACAAATTGGTTGAAAATGTTGGAACTATGTAATGACTGATACAAATTGGCTTCAACTATGGAATAATTCCTCAGCCAGTGGAGCCAACACATTAATGGGGATGGTTTGGTTTTTTTAGATGAACACAAAAATACCTTCTAGATTGCTTTCAATTCTTTTGGGTATATTCCCTGACGTTTCCATAGGCTTTTATCTTTATTTTAAAAATATATTTTATTGATTTCAGAGAGGCAGGGAGAGGGAGAAAGAGAAACATCAACGATGAGAGAGGATCATTGACCTGCTGACCCCTGCACGCCCCCCACCCGCTGACCCCTTCAGTCCCCAGGTCGATGCTCTATCCATTGGGCCAAACCAGCGAGGGCTATTTTTATTTTTTAAGATATGTTTTTATTGACTTTGAGAGAGAGAGGAAGGAAGAAGGAGAGAGAGAGAAATATTGATGTAAGAAACATTGACCTTCCGTACTCACCCCAGTGCCCTGACGGGACTGAACCGGCGACCTTTCAGTGGGTGGAGGACGCTGAGCCAGCTGAGCCACGCTGGCCAGGGCTTTCCTTAGACTTTTAAACCACTGCGCTCCCGAATCTCATCTGGAACATTAATATCCTGTTCAGAGTGGTTTTTCCTTCTGTCGAGTGCATGATGCCGGGGGTTGAGAACCTGATGAGAGCCACGGCCACAGCCACACACACACTCCCCGTGGGTCAGGCATCTGGTTTCCAGGTCCCACGCGCCCTGCGGCTTGCAGACCGCGGCTCCCAGGCGAGTCTGACAGGAACATTAGTCCCTGTCCTGTCCTGAGGAGAGATGGGCCTGGAACCCCGACGTTCACTTTTGGGCAGCTCGTTTGGGGGTGCCTCTGTGCTCCCTCACGTGGGGAGCCCTCCGGAGGCCCTGCAGGTCGCACACTCGCCGCGCTGCCTCCCAGAACCCACTGTGGCCCCTTTACTTCAGTCCTCAGCGCAGCCAGCCAGCGCATTTCTGACTTTAGTTACCGTGGTCCCCCCACCCCCACCGTGACCTCTGATGACGAGAGGAAGGGAGCAGCATTCCAGTCCATCCTCCGTGTACTGTGCGGTTGATTTTCACACGTGTCCCATTACATGCGTATGGGTGGACACAATGGAGAAAACAGTATTCCAGGCCACGCAGTTACGCTGGCCTTTGTCACTCAGACCACACAGCGGCCCTCACTCACGGAAGCCCCGGGGAGGCGGCGGGCACAGGCCCAGCTCCCGGGCCCCCCCACACGTGTAGACCCCCGGGGAGCAGCCTGGCTGCGTCGCTCCGGCTGTTGAAGGTTCTGCATACGCAGTCCCAGGACCTGTGTGGCCTCTGCCGGCCAGGGCCTGCTCTCTAATGAGCGTGTGCTGGGCCTGGAAGAGGGGAGCTGGGGAGAGCACTGGGCGTCTCCCCAGGGCTGCGCAGGGCCTGGGCTGGAAGCAGCAGGAGCCTCGGTGGGCCCTGTGCTGCGGCCTCGCTCGCCCTGTGAGGAGTTCCAATGGGCTTAATGGCTGTCCCCCCAGGGAGCAGGCAGAGGCCATCTCCTCTGAATGAGCTGGTTCTGGAGGGAGGGATTGCCGCCAAGTCCCCACCCCTACCCCTCCTTGCTCTCTCCTCGCTCTGCTCTTCATATCCCTGCCCTGGACACCCCATTGTCAGGGCTGCCCCACACAAAACCAGCCTCGGGCTCCGATGGGCTTGGTTTCGATTCTGCTCGAGTTACTACCCGCCGTAGGCAGATCACCTGGCCCCCCGAGTCTCCAGCTCCAGAGTGCAGAGCAAGCTTCACCCATCCCCGGGGACGGAGCACTGTGTGAGCAGGTGGTAAGGCCGAGCCCAGAGCCAGCCGGGCGAGGTGGGGCACCTCGGCCCTTCCTGCTGAGACTTGGGGTCTAGAGGATGTCAGTTTGCTCAAGCTCTGGGGGCCTCAGGGAAGCACAGGGGCCTGCTCCTTGGGGGCCACCAGAAGGCCACGTCCTCTGGTCCTGGGGTGGGGCTGACTCGCCCCTGCTGGTGGCTGGCACACACAGTAGGTGCTTAGACTTGGGACTTCTTAGGACTTCCTCCTGGAGGGGCTGATGTCTCGGGGTGCTGCAGACATGGTTGTGGGAGCACCACGCCCTTTGCAGTGTCTCTCAGCGTCAAATCCTCCTGCCTTTGGCCTGATGCTGGCCCCGTGCTGCCGCCCTGGTCAGAGGGCTGGCTGCCACTGTGTGCAACTCGATGAGGAAGGGGGCTGGATGTGAGACGCAGTTTTCCAGGTTGACCGACTTCCAAGCAGGGAGCAGGGAGTTAAGAAAAGCTGGGGTTCCTGGTGACAAGGGAGAAAGCTCTCGTCCAGAGCACTGGCTGTGGAGGCGCAGGCAACGGGCACTGGGTGGGGCAGAGACACCGTCCTGCCCAGCCCGGCTTTGTCTCTTCATCCAGGGGGCCTTCCAGGGATCTGTCAGCCGTGGCCGTAGGCTCTCTCCCTTTCTAGGAGCCTAGCACACAGTAGGTGCTCAGCAAACATTTACTAAATGACCCAGCTTAGCTCAGCATCTTCTTTTTCTGCTGGGTGGTGGAGGTGCTGGAGGATTCACCCCCGAGGTCACCTAGTACCCGTGACAGCTCTGCAGGTTGGGCCTCTCGTCTTGGAATGTGTGTGGCCTGGCCGTGTCGGGAGAGGAACAGGGTTGTAAGAGGGGGGAGATTCGGGCTTTGGAAGCCGGCTTCTCTGAGCCACTGCAACCTGGACTTTCAGGCCTGGGCCTCAGCTCTACTGCATCTGCGTGTCCCCGACCAGCGGACGGCAGGAGGGAAAGCTGCCGAGACACTACGCGGACCCTCGGCCTCCTCCAGCCTGCCACCACACTCTGGGCGGGAGCTGCTGGGGCCATTCTGGGACGCCTGTCTGATGTCCAGGGATGACCAAGGGCTTGACAGGGAGACAAGCCTTTCTGGAAGCCAGAGCTGGCTTTCTGGGATAAGGACCGGGGAAGGGAGTGTGGCCCTGGGGTTCTTCCGCCGACCCTGACCTTCCCGAGTGCTGACCCCAGCGGGAGTTGGATTTGGCAGAGAAGGTGCTGGTGGCACTCAGTGGACTCACCATACCGAGATGGGTCACGGCAGTGGAATTCGGGGTCCCGAGCCCTCGCCTGGATTGTAAAATCCACCGTGATCCGCCTTGTCACCCAGCCCCCAGCCCCCAGGCCCTCGCTGGCCTGCCTTGATCCTGACCCGCTCGGTGCGGTGACCTTATCACCCTGAGCTCATCGTGGGCTGGTCATTGTTGCTGGGAGAGGGGGAGTGCGGAGGCAACAGTCTGGCAGGGTTCATTTAAGATTCTCCCATGTTCCTTGGGATTCTGAATGCGTGTTAACCCTAAAAACACAGCCACCTCCTGTGCACGCCCTGCGCCTGGTGTCCGTGGCTCCTGCAGATGGCCTTGGCACGCGCCTGCTTCCTGGCTGAGTGGGACTCCAGGACACCAGGTCTGGGCCCTGCCTCTCCTTTTTAAGACTCCGAGAGGGAGAGGGAGAGGGAGAGGGAGAGGGAGGCAGCCAGTACGGAAGAAAAAGGGCTTCGCCTGGGGGGCCGGGATGGGGGATGCACCTGCTTCCCTGGGCCTGTCTCCTTCGTGAGTAAAAGCAAGGAGTGGGTGCTGCTCCCTGAGGCCCCACGGAGCACATGGCCAGTGCCCTCTTGGAAAGGCTTGCTCACGCCTCAGGGTCAGACACGGCCCCTCCTGAAGGGGAGTGTGGGCTCCTGCACCCCCGGGAGGGCTGGAGAGGAACCTGTCTCCACTGAGGGCAGCACTCCAGGAAGCCTTGGAGCCCAGCTCCCAGAGAGCTCTCCCAAAGCGCCCCAGCCCAAGGCTCCCGCCTCCCACAAACAGGGTGCCAGGGCCTGGGATGCAGTCTGATCAGCGAGGGAGGCGCGACAGCTGGGCGCACACTGGCTGGTGGAGACGAGGTCAGGTGTTTACAGAGGCCTTCCCTGAAGCACCCACAGATAGAAGTCTCTATATATTTGTATTTATATTTATACATATATAATACTTAGACGCTCTATGGAGGAAAAGCACAAATCTACAGGTTCCTCCCTGGGCAGCTCCTTTCGGTCCATCCAGATCCTGCAGAGCTAACCACAGGGCAATGGGTCCTGGGCCTGTGGCCGCGGGGCCTGTGGTGCGGATGCCCTGCGAGCATCTTCCCCGCTTATCAAAGCCCTGCAGCCGCCCTCACGCCCTTCTCTCCAAGGCCTGGCTCAGTTCCCCACCACCCTTCTCGGAGCCTCGGAGTGTCACTCGAGGGGAGGGCACCTGCTGTCTTCCCACTGTGCTCTGCCAGGACCGTCTGCGTGGCCTGGGCATGTGCAGAGGGCCTGGCCCTGAGCGGATTGGTGTTCTGGAAACAGCAGGCGGAGGGAGGGAGGGAGGTGGGGAGGGGGGGAGAAAGGCTGCCGGAAGCTATGCTTCCCAGGGGCAGGGCTGGGAGCCGTGTGGCTGGGCCGGGGTCTCTGCCTGGCCGTGGTCTTGCCCTCCACAGGCTGGTCAGCGCTTTCTGAAGGGCAGCCCCAAGGCGGAGGCCCTTGGCGCCTCTTAGCTTCAGCTTGGGGGCAGGCCCTCCCTCACGCTCCTGGGGACACTGGCGGCAGGAGCGGGGTGCACCAGCGTTATTTGTAGGGCCGCAGGAATCGGGACACTTTGGAGCGCAGCAGTTTGATGAAGGAGCGCGGGAACATCTCCTTGGACTCCTGGGCCGTGTACTTGAAGTAGTTCTGGGGGTGCGCCAGCACGTCAAAGAGCGCCTTGATCAGCTTCTTGTCCTGCAAGACATGGCCGGGCCGGTGAGGTCGGGCTGGGCTGGAGGGCCCTGGCCACCCTCCTCTGCAATGCCCGGGGGGCTAACGGGAGCTGTGGGGTCTGCACAGGTGCGGGAAGGGGGAGATGTTGGGCTAACGGGTGAGTTTCAGGAGCCCACACTCTCTGCCATAAAAGGCTTTTACTTTTAATTGTTGAATTTAAAAAAAAATATTTTTATTGATTTCAGAGAGGAAAGGAGAGGGAGAAAGAGAATCATTGATAGGCTGCCTCCTGCACACCCCACACTGGGGATCGAGCCTGTAACCCAGGCATGTCCGCTGACCTGGAGTCGAACTGTGACTTCCTGGGTCGATGCTCAACCACTGAGCCATGCTGGCTGGGCTTGAATTGTGTGTGTGTTTTTTTTTTAAATATATTTTGTTGATTTTTTACAGAGAGGGAGGGAGAGGGATAGAGAGTCAGAAACATCAATGAGAGAGAAACATCGATCAGCTGCCTCCTGCATGCCACCCACAGGGGATGTGCCTGCAACCAAGGTCCATGCCCTTGACCGGAATCGAACCTGGAACCTTTCAGTCCGTCGGCTGACGCTCTATCTACTGAGCCAAACCGGTCAGGGCTCAAATTGGTTTTTAATTGTCTATTGGGGGAGCATTTGAGATCTTGCTCCCAGCATATGTCCGTTTGGCTCAAATAATTAAAAAAAAAATCTTTATTGTTCATATTATTACAGTAGTTCCTCTTTTTCCCCCCCATAGCTCCCCTCCTCCCAGTTCCCACCCCACCCTCTGCCCTTCCTCCCTCACTGTCCTCCTCCGTAGGTGTATGATTTTTGTCCAGTCTCTTCCCACACCCCAACAACCCCTTTCCCCCGAGAATTGTCAGTCCACTCTCTTTCCATGCCCCTGATTCTGTTCTATTCACCAGTTTATTCTGTTCACCAGATTTTTTTATTCACTTGATTTTTAGGTTCACTTGTTGATAGATATGTATTTGTTGTTCATAATTTTTATCTTTACTTTTTCTTCTTCTTCCTCTTCTCAAAGAATACCCTTCAGCATTTCATATAATACTAGTTGGGTGGTGATGAACTCCTTTAGCTTTTTCTGGTCTGTGAAGCTCTTTGTCTGACCTTCAATTCTGAATGATATCTTTGCTGGGTAAAGTAATCTTGGTTGTAGGTTCTTGCTATTCATCACTTTGAATATTTCTTGCCACTCCCTTCTGACCTGCAAAGTTTCTGTTGAGAAATCAGCTGACAGTCATATGTGTGCTCCCTTGTAGGTAACTGACTGCTTTTCTCTTGCTGCTTTTAAGATTCTCTTTGTCTTTTGCCCTTGGCATTTTAATTATGATGTGTCTTGTTGTGGTCCTCCTTGGATTTTTTTTTGTTTTGGATTCTTTGCGCTTCCTGGACTTGTAAGTCCATTTCTTTCATCAGGTGGGGGAAGTTTTCTGTCATTATTTCTTCAAATAGGTTTACAATATCTTGCTGTCTCTCTTCTGGCATCCCTATAATTCTGATGTTGGTACGCTTGAAGTTGTCCCAGAGACTCCTTACACTATCTTCATATTTTTGGATTCTTTTTTCTTTTCCGGCTGGGTGTTTTTTGCTTCTTCGTATTTCAAATCTTTGACTTGATTCTTGCGATCCTCTCGTCTGCTGTTGGATCTCTATATATTATTCTTTATTTCAGTCAGTGTATGCTTAATTTCTAGCTGGTCCTTTTTCATATCCTCGAGGGTCTCACTAAATTTATCGGCAGACTCTAGAATATTCTTGAAAAACCTTATAACAGTGGTTTTGAACTCTATATCCAGTCATTTGCTTTCCTCCATTTCTGTCATTTGTGACCAGTTTCTTTGTCTCTGCATTTTGGCTGCTTCCCTGTATTGACAGAGTGGCTTTCTGTGCCAGGTGTCCTATAGGGCAGAGTGGCTCAGCCTCCCCAGTTACCTGAGGTGGACACTCTTGGTGCACCCCTTTGTGGGCTTTGTGCACAGTCTTGTTGTAGCTAAGCCTTGATTGTTGTTGGTATCACTGAGAGGAATTGATCTCCAGGCCACTTGGCTGTGAGAATCAGCTGTGTCTATGGTGGGAGAACTTCCGTGCTGGAGACACCCTTATGGGGCAAGACTTACTTCAGGGGGGCTTTGGTGCTCACTGAGTCTGCCCCCCGAGTGCGTCCCTTATGGATCTGAGGAGTTGTAGACTGGGTGGTCCTGCTCTGACCACTGGGTAAACTGGCTCTTGGATCTCTAAGGAGATACTATTTTAGCTTCTGCCTGAGGCTACCCAGCCTTTTATATGCAAAATCCTCTGCTCGCAGCTTGGGTGGGGCGGGGTCTTGGGGAATCAACAGGGCAGAACAACCAGCTATGGCTGAATCTTAGCCCTGCCCTAAGAGGCATTGGGTCTCAGTGACCCTCGGCACCGCCAAGATAAAACCACTCTGAAGATCCTCCCGGTGCCAGATGGTGCCAGACAGCCCAGCTCCTCCCTGTATACGTCTGAGTCCCCAGAAACTTGCCTGGAACTGGAGTTCAGAGCTGTCGGGAGCTTGTGCCTCCCTCCGGTACTAAATGCTGTCAGCCCTTTCTGCAAGCCCCCTTCGCGCGCCTCCGTACCCCTGCACTTTACTTCCGCACCTCCTCTGCGTCTCAGTCTCTTTCTAGTTGTAGAATCTCCACTTAGCCAGCCTTCCTGTGGGTCTAGGTGGTGTCCGTTTTTTCTTTTCGTTATGGTTTTGAAATGGTTGTGCGAGGCAGCATTTCCCAGTGTTTACGCATGCTGCCATCTTGGTTTCTCCTCAAACTTTTAAAAAAATATATATTTTATTGATTTTTTACAGAGAGGAAGGGAGAGGGATAGAGTCAGAAACATCGATGAGAGAGAAACATCGATCAGCTGCCTCCTGCACACCCCACACTGGGGATGTGCCTGCAACGAAGGTCCACGCCCTTGACCGGAATCGAATCTGGAACCCTTGAGTCCACAAGCCGACGCTCTATCCACTGAGCCAAACCGGTCAGGGCTCAAATAAACTCTCAAAAAACAGTTTACTGGTTTTAACTTTTGGAGCCCCAGCGCTCCGTAATTTAATAAGCGTTCTCCTGCAGAAAACAAGGCAAAGCAAAAACTGTGTTGGAAACCAGAACATGGAGCAGAGGACACGGGCTTTGGGGGCCGAAGACCTGGGTCTGAAACTGGTTCCAGAACCTGCTCCCTAACCCGGGAACGGCCCCACCCTCTGAAGGTAACTCTCTTCTGTGTGAGGGAAGGGCTGCGTGGAGGGCAGAGGCAGCAGTGAACAAGGAGCCTGGCCCACGGGCCTACGCCCACTCAGCACTGCACTCCGCCTCGGGCGGCCTCACTGCGGCCTCTGCACGGGCAGACGCGGCCTGCACTCTGGTACTGTCGCTTAGTAGCGGACCCTTCTCTGGGCCCGGGGGGGTCATGTCTAAAGGGGGTGATATGACCTGGAGGAGACCCTTAGGAGCGCTGTGAGCCTGGCTGTGGTGTCCCGAGGGCTCCGGCAGACCCCCACGTGGCCCATGGAAGGGGCTCAGTGAAGGCGGCCACCATGCCACAGACTTGTCGCCGCACTGTGACACGGCCCAGCACACGCTTGTAGTCTCCCTCACAAGTGCGTGCAGCAGCATCCTTGAGAAACACTCGCGGGTCCCTCCTGTGGCCAAGTGCGCTGCCAGGTGCTGGGGACAGAAGCTGAGCCGGGCCCCTGCAGCTGCCATGAGGAGGACGGGCGCCAAATACTGTCACCGAAGGACAAACTTAAACTGCAGGGCTGACGGGGAGGCCATGGGACCCGGCCAGGGAGGTCCAGGCGGCTGCCCAGAGGACAGGCGCCTGAGCTGAGCGCGGAGGCTGGGTGGACGATCACTGAGGAAAGAGGCCGTGGGGAGTGGAGTGTCGGGGTGCGGAGGCCCAGGCCCTGCTGCCCCCGGGTCCATCCTAGCTGAGCACTTCTATTCTGAAGGGCTGCTCCCAGCGATGGGGGCAGAGGGCCAGGCGGCAGAGCACAGTGAGGGGGGAGGTGGGCACTGTCTCCAGGACACACTGACTGAGGCCAGGACGACCCTCTGGTTCCCACTCACCAACGGGCACCGAGGAGGAGAGGAGGAGCTCCGAGCCCCGAGATCTCCAGGTTTGTAACCTCTTCATTACAAACTGCCTGCCCGCTGTGGCAGAGCACAGGCCAGGGGCCCCAGGGCTGTGAGCTATTTCTCAGCCCTGGAGACGGGCTCAGAGGGCTTGCTGGGGCCACCCAGCTGGGAGTGACAGCCTGTGACTGCCCCAGCCCCACTCCTGCCCTGCAGGCTCGGGCCCTGTCTGCTGGGGCTGAGCCCGGAGCCCGGGGCGCTGTCAGCAGGGGCTGGCCCGTGGGCTGGCCTCTCCTGGTGAGGACCCAGGGTCTTGACCTGGAGTGTCAGCTGTCTGACGCCACGGTCCCTCCCTGACAAGGTAGCCCTGTGTCTCCTGGCCATGGATGGGGTGAGGAGGGAGTCTGTCCCAAAGGCGGCATTGGGTTCCGTTGATTTAAAGATACCATCTGTCAACTACCCTTACTCCACAGATGAGGAGAGGGTCTCAGAGCTGATGGGGGACCTGCCCCAGGACAGGCCACCAGGTGGGGGACTAGACCCCACAGAGCTGGGTTTGGAGCTCCTGGTCTAGAAGGACAGATGTGCCAGCCTCAGCCCCACCCCCAGGGCCCTCCAATCCCCCACCTTCCCTCATTAGGGGGGCTGGGCAGGGAGATCCCTGGAGCCCACAGCTGTCCCGGGATTGCATACATCCCTTCCCACGGAGAAGCTCCCGCACCTTCAGGATCTCCTGGTGATTCTCCGAGGCGTAGAGCCGTCCGTCTCGAACGATGTCTTCTATCAACTGCTGGTAGTCCTCTGCGAGCCGTCGGGAGGGAGGTCGGGAGGGAGGTGAGGGCTGTGGATCCTCGGCCCCCCAACCCCCATGCCAGCCACAGGCCGCTCTGCCTATGCGCCTGTGTGCCCTGTACCGCATTGTTCTCCTTGAGGTTTGGTGAGCTAGAAAACTCCAATTTAATCCTCAAAACCCTGCTTGGGCAGCACCAACTGCTCCCTCCTCAGGCCTCGGACCCATGCTGAGCCTGCTCCCTCCCCAGGCTGAGCCCCTGAAGCTGGCCTGGGCTCAGGGCACAGTGTGGCCCACGTACCGTCGTAGGTGACATAGGGCACCTGGAAGCCTTTGCCGCTGTTGCCTTCATTGGATTTGAACTGAATCCAGAGTTTCCGGGAGCGGGAGGTGAAGGCGATGGGCCTCTCGTAGGTCTGGCAGGTCTCGTAGGTGGTGATAGATGTGGGCGAGGCTGGGGGTGAGGACACACCATTGCTCCTCTCCTCCCCACCCAGGAGCCAGCGCCCACCACGCCCACTGCTCCAAAGACCCTCTCTCTAGTCCCCGCACTGTTCCCTCTGCCTCAGATGCCCCTTCCCACCCCCAGCCCCAGTTTCTAATTGTCCTTCTGAGCCTGTTTCCACGCCCCCTCCTCCAGGAAGCCTCCCTGCGTGTTCATCTCCCAGCACATGCCCACTCTGCTCTGGCAAATCCTTTACGACAGCCTCTCTATAGAGTGTCACTGTCCTGCACCCAGCGCAGAGCCAGGGCTGAGGTGGAGGCTCAGATGTGGGGAGTGACCCTCCCAGTGAGGGCCTGGGTGCCCTCTTCTCACCGCCCCTGGGAGCCTTCCTGACCTGCCCTGGAGGTGGGAGAGGCTGGCTCCCTGGGGGTCAGCCCGGTGTGTGAACAGTGGAGGGAGGAGGGGCAGCTGGGCGCTGGGGGCTGGTGACAAGCATGGGCAGGGGGCGGGGGCGGGGGCAGGGGCAGGGGCAGGGTCCCAGGCTGGGCTCTGAATTTCCGTGGGAGCCTGGGCAGCTCCAGGCCCTTTGTGGCCTGGGTCCTATTGGAACGTGGGGTTTTCCGGCTCATCAGCTGCACTGAGGGGGGAGACGGTGATGAGACTGAGCAGTGCAAAGGGCTGAGCCTGCCCGGGCTCTGCTGGTCTCTGTGCCAGGAGCAGCCGAGGCCCAGGTGGCAGGTGCGTTTGTGCGGCTGCCTGTGTCCTCCCCCGACCTCTGACTGGAAGCTTGCCCCAATGGGCACCGCTGCCCCATGGCAGCGCCCACTGGGAGGAATTCAGCTGGTCCTGGGGGCACTCCAGGGTAGCTCTGCTTGCTGGCTGCCGTGGCCATCTGGGCTCATGCCTGTCCGGTGGTGGAGGGGCTACCTGAAGACTCACCACAGGCCCCTGACAGGGGTGACAAGCCAGGAGGCTGGGCTCATGGAGGGGAAGGGGCGGGCTGTCGACCCTGGGCATCCTGTGTGTGGGCACACACTGGCCCTTGGCCACATGCCACCCCCCACACGTCAGAGGAAGGAGGTCTGTGGAGGAGGGTCACTCCCGGTCTCACCCTGGCCTGTGGCAGGACCGGTGTGTGGTGAGTGTAGAGATCAGCCTGGACCAGGTCCTGATTCTCATGCTCAGGGCACCCCAAAACTTTCCAGACCTTTCCACAGAACGCTATAGAGCCCACGCTTAGAGTCAGACAGAAGTGCATCTACACCTTGCCCTCGCCGGTGTGGCTCAGTGGATAGAGCGTCGGCCTGCAGACTAAAGGGCCGCAGGTTAGATTCTGGCCAAAGGCACAGGCCCGGGTGCGGCTCCATCCCAGTAGGGAGCGTGCAGGAGGCAGCCGATCCATGATTGTCTCTCATCATTGATGTTTCTCTCTCTCCCAGGGGTGAAGGTGTGGCGTGTGCCCAGCCGGCCCCCCCGCCCCTCCCCGCGCACCTACCGCTCTTGCGCATGACCAGGACGTCGCCGCACTCGTCCTCGATGGGCAGGAAGATCTCGGGGACCACGATGAGGATCCTGCGCTTGGGGGGCGGGGAGATGTGCCACACGCACTCTGCGTTGGCTGGGTAGTCGCCGGGGTAGTTGGGGGACTCGATGTAGCCCATGTAGTCGCCGAGCTCCCCGCCGCAGTGCTGGTCTGTGGGCACGGGGCCTGGTCAGGCCCAGCTGATGGGTGCCCTGGCCAGCTGGGCGCTCAGCAGCCTTGAGGCTGGCAGGTGCTCCGTCCCCATCTCACCCCACTCCCCCCTCCCCTCCTCCGGTCAGCCAGGCCTTGAGCCGCCTTCTCCCGGGGACCCTCTCACAGACCCCGACCCCGACCCCGAGGTGCAGGCCGCCGGTGAGCGATGGAACTGAGAACGCCGGGTGCTCTGCAGGGCGGGCCGAGCCGGCACAGCCCCCACACCGTGGGGCTCCCCCCAGCACCTACTTTTGCAGTGGGTGACACTGGTGGAGCCGTCGAAGTCGGTGCTGCTGCTCCCT
Organism: Murina feae; assembly: GCA_004026665.1. Classification (NCBI taxonomy): domain Eukaryota; kingdom Metazoa; phylum Chordata; class Mammalia; order Chiroptera; family Vespertilionidae; genus Murina; species Murina feae. The sequence goes on along the minus strand of PVJC01001944.1, from coordinate 47,915 downwards.
GGGCAGGTGACGCAGTGGTTCTGGCCGAACTCAGGCTGGTAGGTGCCGACAGGGCAGCGCATGCAGCGGTGGGAGGTGGTGTTGTAGTGGTGGCCGGGGGAGCAGTGCACTGCGGGGCAGGGGGGCATTGGCGGGGGCATTCTCCCCGAGGTCTCAGCAGAGTCAAGGCCTTTCCCCACTGCCTGGTGCCCTGCCACCCACGTCTAGTCCCTCTGTCCCCACCCTGTCCACAGCCATGCAGTGCTCTGGGCCTCGGGGTCTGAGCGGGTGAGGTGGAAGGGGGGAGGCAGACCGAGTCTGCCTTGAGGCCAACATCCGCTCATGAGCATGCGGCATGCGGCAGGGCTGCGCGGGAAGGAAGTGTGGGTTAGAGTGGGGTTTCCCAAGGCTCCTGAGAAGGGACTGGGCTCCGGCACACAGGGACCCTGGAGGCCACCCTGCCGGGAGCAATTCTCGGTAGCAGTGGGGGTGACAGTCTGGCTGGCTGGTGGGGGTTCAGGAGAGAATGGGGAAGAGGAAGTGGAGTCCAGACACTCGTCCTATGAGGCTGAGTCATGGGGAGGAAACGAGGAGGAGTGGAGTGGAGGCACTGGAGTTGGGGCTGCCTCCCTCAGCACGAGGCTCAGAGACCCCGTGCTCCCAGCACACGGGGCACCAGAGGGGCTCCCCAAAGGTGTGTCTGCGAGGGAACAGCCTGTGCCCTGGGTGGGGAGGAGCGGGGGGGCTGCAGACTGGCAGCCCTGGAGGCACGGGGTGTACAGTAGGGTGACTCTGACCTGCCCCACCATCCCTGTTGCCTCCTACACTTCACCTTCCTGCCCCACCATCCTCCTACATGAAGTGCCCAGAGGAGCAGGTGGCTCCCCTCACCGCCCCGGGGGCTCAGAGGCCTTGCCCACAGCTGTGGGAGCCCCGCTGTCCTGCCCAGTGTGTGGCACAGCTGGTCACCAGTGTCCAGCACCTCATGGCTCCAGGCTCCGCCTCTGACCTGGAGGTGTGTGGGCGGGAAATGGTCCCCGAGCAGCTCAGCCAGCCTGGGGGTGAGTGGGGTGCCCTCACCTTTGGCCTCGCAGTCTTGGAAGGAGGCCTTGCCCTCGTGCTTGGTGAGCAGCCCCCCTCCGCAGGGGAAGCAGCCGGTGCGCCCAGGCTCCGGCTGGTACGTGCCCACGGGGCAGGCCTGGCAGGGCCTGAAGCCATCGGCGGAGAAGGAGCCGGGAGAGCACTGGCCTGGAAGACAGAGGCCATGGCTTTCGAACAGCCCTGCCCTCAGCCCTCATCTGCCCCTGGGAAGGGCACCAAGCACCACGGTTGGGGAGGAGCCTGGGGGAGGAAGCCTGGGGTGCCCGAGCCTGCCTCCCACCCGTCTGTGGCATTAGAGGCTCAAGGCCGTGTGGCTTGGCCAGGCCTGGCTCCCCCCCACCAGCAAGAAGAGAAGTGGCCTTGTGCCGAGCCGGGCGTGTGTGTAGGCCCCACAGTGGAGGTGGGGAGTGGGGAGGTCACTCCTTTCAGAGGGACTGTCCCCTGCGGGCAGGCCACACCAGGGCTCACAGCAGGACCTGGGCTCTTCGCTCAGGGCTGACACTGTCTTGGCCTGTGCAGGGCTGGGCGAGAGCAGGAGGAGGGCCGAGGCCCCTGGGGACAGCGCCCAGCAGAAAGGCAGGACGGAGTGTTCCCTGGCATTGCTGCGAGGCAGTTAGTGCCCTTTCGGCTCAGACTCTGGGTTCTCTGTCCCCAGCAGTGGCCACTCGGAGCTCCCTGTCAGTCCCATCCCTGCTGGGGGTAGGGACTGCCCTCCTCGAGGGGCAGCGTGGCAGCCTGCAGACGCAGGCCTGGGATCGGATCTCTGTCCCCACCACCACCCAAGGATCCATGGCCCCCCTCTCAGGCACCCCTTGCCCCACCCAGGCTGATGGGGGAGAGATCCATTTCACAGAAGAGGTTTAGGAGGTACTAAATGGAAAAGCTCTTTGCAGACCACACTGTGCTTGGTAAGCTGACCCGAGGCTTTCCAAACCACCTACAGGCAAAGCGCAAAGCTCTGCGTCAGGCAGTTCTTGCCCAAGCAGGTGGCATAGAGCATGTATCACGACTGGTCAACAGACAGCACCGGTGCCTCCACCAGAAACCACCAGCTGAGCTGCGAATGACCAGCGGTTTGTAAACTGTAAAGTCCTTTCCGAACGGTGGGAGCTGTGGGCCGCCCAGCCCTCGCTGACCGTGGTGCCCTCCGCTGCGTGGACGCCTCTGGCCCACAGTGCACCCTGCCAGCGGGTCAGCACAGCTCGGCCACGGGCACGGAGCTTTCAAAGCCACAAGGCTGCGCCTGCGCTCTGGGAGCTGAGATGGCGACGGCAGGTGCCCCGTCCCCGCCCCACCCTCTTTCCTGGCTGGGCCCACACTTGCCTCCACATTCAGATACGTTGCGGGCACCAGCCAGGCCATGCCCGTCGTTGCTGGGGCACGGAGAGCAGCTGAGCTGGCCTTCCACGTCCTGGTAGGTGCCCGGCGCGCACAGCACACACCGGCCGGACTCTCCGCTGAAGTGCGTGCCGGGCTCACAGGCCACTGCAGGGCAAAGCGGAGACACTGCTGGCAGCTGGTCTCCTGGGGCCTCGGGGCCACCTGGGAGGACTCTGAAGGCCAGACCTGGTCTCAGGCCCCTCCTGGCTGCTCCTGCTGAGGGTCCTCTCAGACCCCTCCCCTCCCCTCCGCCTTCCGTGCAGGCTGCGGTCCAGGTTCCAGCGGGACCTTTGTCCTCTCCTGACCCACATCCTGCCTGCAGCTCTGAGCCCTTGGCCTGCATTCCATCTGCCTCCTGGATGAGACACCAAACCCAGCTCCCCTGCTCCCCCTCCCCTTCCCCGAGGACATGGGACAGCAGGGAGTGGGGGAGGTGAGGAGGCCCTGGCAGGAAGGCAGGGGCAGAGATGGTGGGATGCAGACAGAGCCAGTGTGGTTGGCTGCACTGAGCAGATAAGAAACATGAACAACAGAGGAAAGTGAGGGGGACAGTGAGGACTGAGAGTCCCGGGCGGAGGGAGGGCGTGGGGGCTGGAGTGGCGCTGGCAGACGCAGGGGCACCTGGGGCGATGCCGCCAGTGTCCACAAGGGGATCTGGGTGAAGAAATATGGAAGCTGTGCTCTGTCAGGCAATGTTTCTTAAAGTTTGAAATGACTTTAAAATAAGTTATTAAAAATAAAAGAATGAAGAAAAGTAAAACACACACACACACACACACACACACAACCCGCCCCCAAAAACAAAGAAGTTGAAGAATGGCAGAGAAAGGCAGCACTGCCCACTTCATTGCTTGAGCCAGGATCCCGCCCTCCGCTCCCTTTCCATCTCCTGCCCTCCGATCCCTGCATCCCTACGCCCCTTCTCCAGCAGCCCCCAAGTTACCCTCTGGCCAAGCCTGTGCTCTGGATTTGGGGTGACCTACGAGTGGCTCGAGCTAACAAGTACGGTGGCGGCTCCGCATCGGGGTCCCTCCCCAAGTCCCCCAGGGCAGCCAGTGAGGCCACCTCTGCCCCGGAAGCCGAGCCGTCGTGTGGCCCGTGTGGTCCCGCAGCCCCTTTCTCCCTAGCCCCGCGGGCACGCCGAGTGCACCTCATTCTTTCCCCCGCTCCTGCCACCGCTCGGCCTCCCCACAGCGGACGTGGGCCAGCTGGTTCCCAGGCACCCAGAGCAGCCGCCTGCCAGGCCCGATGCCGCGTGAGCCCCTTGCTCACCAGCGGCCTTGTCTCCACCGGGGCTGCTGCAGCCCGTTCCCTCCCGGCAGGCCCGCCCTGGGGGCATGTCACCAGCCTTGTTCACTTGGACCTGCTGGCTGTGCCACACCCCTGGGGGCCCTCCGCCTCAGCCGCCCGCCGCCCCGGGCCCTGCCTCCACTGTCTCGCTGGCCTGCGCTCTCCCGTCCCCTGGGCAGGACTGAGGCGCAGGTCATGTGCACAAACACGCACAGAGTGGGAGCCTCGCCCAGGGCCTGGCACCAGGGAGCGTCTTCCGAGGCAGCGCTGGGACAGTGCCACCTGCCCCTCTGGCGCCTGGCATTCTCCGTCCCTGCTCTCGTGCGCCCTGGCCGCGGCCGCGTGCAAGGGAGGATGGAGAGTGGCTAGGCCGGGACTCACCGCATGTGCCGTCCTGCAGCGTGTGGCCTGTGCTGCACGCGCCTTGGCCCTCCGGGGCCTTGGCCGGCTGCTGGGCCACCTCATACTCGGTGCCCGCGACCTGGATGGAGAAGAGCTGCCGGCTGACGGCCTTCCGCAGGGTCCTGATGGCAGCCTGCAGGCTCTGCTCTGCCCGCCTCCGCACGCAGTCCGCCTCGCAGGTGTCTGCAGGCCGGAGAGAGCGTCACACCCCCCACCCCGCCCCTGCTGCCTCTCCCCCGGGCTGCCCCTCTGCCCTCTGCGGGCCAGGCCACTGCCGGGAGCGCCTTCTCGCAGCAGCCCTGGGGCGAGGCACCATTGCTGCGTCCATCTGACAGACAAGGAGACTGAGGCTCCCAGAGCTATCGCCCGCCCAAAGCCACGCGGCAGATCTGACTGGAAACCGGGCCTCTGCCACTGCCCCACATCCGCTCCCCAGGGCACACCCACTGACGGCGCTCCTGCTGCCACTCAAACACCTTGCCACCGCCCCCAGGAAAAGGCCCCGCTCCCTGGCCTCTCACCCAGGGCCCCTCCTGGCGTGGCCCCTCCTGGCAAACTCTACTTCGGACACCCTGCCTGGCACACGGCTTCCTGGACACGTCTCTCTCTGACCTCTGGGCCTTTGCCTGTTCTACTCGCTCTGCCTGACGCCAGTGCTGGCCCCTCTCCACTGGGTGAATTCTGATGTCAAGCCCTGAGTCCAACGGTGCCCTCTGGGCCCTCCCGGGGGGAGACTTCAGGTGCCTCGTCCGTTCTCACACCCTTCCACCTCGCGTCTCCCCAGCACTGGGCGGTCTGTGTGCACATCTGCCTCCCTGTGGCTGGAAGTGCCTCCAGTGGGGGGACCCTGGTCTGGACCCTGCGTTCCGGGGTCCAGGGGCTGGGCACACACAGCCACATGTGCTGACAGATCTCACCTCTCATCGCTCACCACTCGCTCACAGCCAAGGGGAAGGTGCTGGTACGAAACACGAGTCAGAATTACCAGCCCCGGGAGCCCGGAAGACAGGCCTGTGGCTGGTCAGTTCTGGGAAGGCTGCGGGTCAGCCCTCCAGGCCCGTGAGGGCGGGGACGGTGGGAGGCGTGTGGCTGTCCCTGGGCCCTGGGCCCTGCTCCTCCTCTGCCATCCTGGCTCCAGGCAGTTCCTCTGCCAGTCCTCACCCACCAGGCCGGCCTCGACCTCCAGCAGCCGTGGCTGGGCTGGGAGCCAGCGCCACGCCCACACCTTGCCACCCTCCGGTGTGCTGGCCTCCTGGACGCCTCCACAGCCCACGGGGGACCCCTCACCCACCTGAGGCCTCTTCCACCTTTGTCTCCACCTCGAACTCTGCTGTGATGTGGGTCACCTCCTTGGATGGGGACTTGCGGCCACGGCGCCTCTTCTTGGAGGAGTCACACTTGAGGGTCACAAAGGTCACGTGGCTGTTTTCTGGACAAGGAAGGGACCGCTGTGGCCAAGCGGCACAGGCAGGGAGCAGGTCCTACCCAGCTGTGCACCCCACGGCCTCACGGTCCCAGGAGCCGACGGGGAGCTGAGGCTGGAGAAGGCCAGGGTTGGCTCTGGGTGCCAGGGGGCTGGTGGCTGAGGCAGCTCTGCCGGCCCTTGGAGCCCATCCTGGAGGCGCCTCCTGCACATCCTGTGCAGCTGCACCAGGCAGCTCCGCTCAGGGCTGAGGAGCAAGCTGGAGGGGCTCAGGGCAGAGCTGCCTCCCGCCCGCCCTCTCACCAGCTCCCCCCACCGCTCGCCCCGGCCCCCTGGGCCGCCTCGCCGAGGAGCGCGTTGCTGAGTGAGCCCGTGACTCCTGTCACTGGACAGCCAGGCCGAAAGCCCTGCTATGGCAGCTCACTGACCCCCGGTGAGGCAGCGACGACCCCCACGTCCTGCCGGCCGCCTTCTCAGGGACCCCATTGTGGTCTACAGTGGCCGCCGGGCTGCGGGGCCAAGGGGTAGCCTTCAGCTGACCCCACGCTGCCGGGCCCTGACTCCCAGCTCCCAGGCACGGGAACCCACGCCCTGTGTGGGCCGGTACCGGGGTGGCCCACTCACCCAGCAGCAGCTGCCTTGGGGCCTCCTTGGCTGGCTCCTGGCTGCGGGGCCAGAGGTGGCACTTGGCATCTCGGATCTTGAAGCGCGTCTTCTGCCTGATGGGGGCGGCGGGGGCACCTGGGGAAACCAAAGTCCCCCAGGTGGTGGCCTCTCCTGTGGGCAGGAGGTGGTAGGGCCGGGGCTGCAGAGGGAGTGCCTGGGTGTGAGGGGCTGCCAGGGGCTGAGGGGCCCTCCGCTGCCTCACTGCTCTCCCTGGGAGGCCTGAAAAAGGTGACGTGTGGGTGGTGAGAGCAGGCTGGGGCCTGGGGCCTTCCAGCCAGAACTTCTGTGGAGGAAAGGAAGGCCCGCACCCTAACCCCAACCCCAGAGCCAGCTCACGTGGCCTGGGTGTCCAGGGAAGCGGGCAGAGAAAGCGGGCAGCGGGGAAGGAGGGGTGGAGGTCACAGATGCCCAGATGCTGCTTCCTCGGAGGAGCAGCCAGAGCCCCCGATTAAAGCAGCAGCAGCCAGAGGTGCTGAGAGTCGCGTCGTGGGTTCAACACACACAGAGGCCACGTCACTGAGTCCACATCCTGGACGGGAACAGGCAGGGGACACAGCCTGCTCCTGCCGAGTGGCAGCTGCCTGGACCCCGCTGGCACTGTGGGGCGGGGTCTTCCCGGCAGCGCTGACTCAGGAGCTTTCAGAACTTAATGGCCCCAGAAGGCGGGACTCTCGCCCCTGAAACCCATACCCTACGTTCCGGTCCCTGAGCCACTCTGTGTTGGGGTCCAGGAGCCCAGGGGTCAGAGAAGCCCTTGGTGGTCCCAGCCCTGTGGCCTGCGGGCTGCCAACACCCCAGGAAGCTCCTCTCTGGGCCGTGCCCACCCCGCACCCCCAGCATGGAGCACCCAGTGGGCGCACGGCCAGGCCAGGGCTACCTGCACAGCCGGGCCCGGCGCTGGAGCTGGTACTGTTGCGCTTCGGCGGCGTCCTGCCCTGGAGGCTGGGGACCCCACAGCTCAGACTGTAGCTGTTTTCTGAGTCTGTGGAGAGGTGGGTGGTGAGGCGCACCCGGCACCCCACTTCCAGGGCCCCAGGTCCCCAGGTCCCCCGGGCCTCACAGGGGCAAGGGAATGAGATGAGATGAAGGTCAGGGCCTGGCCCGTGTCCATTCCTTTCTGCTACGAGACTGCAGGGTACGCAGAGCAGACGGACACTGTGGCCCGTGGAGACCCAGGCAGCTGCTCAGGGCCACCCCGTGAGCAGGGCTGGGCCTCACCCCACCAGGCTCCTTCCTGGGGAGCAGCAGGAGCGGGGGCTGGGCCTGGGGAAGGAGCCTCCCCAGCCTATCCCGGGACGGCCTAGGTTACCTGGCACGAAGCGCGTGTGCGCCGGGCAGGCCAGGGAGCAGCTCTCCACCCCGCCTGCCTTGCTGCACCACAGCTGGGCTCGGGGGGAGGCCTTGGGCGGAGAGAGGCACCTGCCTGTGTCTGAGAAGGAAGGCGAGAGACGCGTGAGGGGCCACGGAGGAGGCGTTGAGGGGGCCTCCCCCACACCTGTCCCAGGGCCAGGGAGATGGCAGAGCCCACAGGCCCAGGATTCGGGCTCGATCCCTAGTGGGGGGCGTGCAGGAGGCAGCCAATCGATGATGCTCATCATGGATGCTTCTCTCTCTCCCTCTCCGAAATCAATAACAATACATTTAAAAAATAGTCTGGCAGGTCCTCAAAGCTAAACACAGTGACCATGTGGCCGGCAGTGCCATCCTAGGCATCTACCCAAGAAAACGGAAACGTGTGCACACAGACCCCTGCAGCGAAGGTAGGGCGGCCCCACGCAGGGGCCCAATCGGAACAGCGCACCGCCCCGCTGCCGAGGACGAGCAGCGTGGCCAGCGCACGACCGGACAGCATTTGGCAGCGCAGGGCACGGGGCCTCGGCTGCATGGCTCAGTGGTTAGAGCATCAGCCTGGGGACTGGAGGCTCTCATGCTCGTTCCCTGTCATGGGCGGGTGCTGGGGTTGCAGGTTCGATCCCCACTCCCGGTCGGGTCCCATGTGGACGACAACCAACCGATGGGTCTCTCCCTTTGATGTTTCTGTCTCTTCCCCTCCCCGCTCCCTTCCATTTGAAAAATATCAACGGGAAAAATATCCTCACTCCCTGAGGGAGGATTAAAGAAAAAAAGGACCAGGGCCCTGGCAGTGCTCCAACTCAGAGAGCCCTGCGGATACTGACTGGTCGTCTGGGCCGTGGCTGGCGGGAAAAGGGGGTGATGGTTATGGGCTGGGCTTCCTTTTGGAATGAAAACGCTCTAGAACTGACAGGGGCTGCGCAACTGTGACTGTGCTGCAAACCACCGACTCACACACTTGATTGTTTTTAAAGCGTTTTACTTATTTATTTTGTTACTCTTCGCCCAAGGATATCTTCCCATTGATTTTTTTTTTTTTTAGTGAGAGTGGAAGAGACAGGAAAGACAGAGAGACACATCGATGGGAGAGAAACACAGTGATTGGTTGCCTCCTGCACAAGTCCTGACCAGGGATCCCCAGGCTGGGGAGGAGCCTGCAACCCAGGTATGTGTCCTTGACTGGAATCGAATCCGGGACCCTTTGGTCCGCAGGCCGACACTCTAACCACTGAGCCAAACCAGCTAGGGCACTATTTTTATTTATTTGTATTTAAGTACATTTTTATTGATTTTAGAGAGAAAGGGAGGAGAGAGAAACAGCAACGATCAGAGAGAATCATTGATCGGCTGCCTCCTGCACGACCCCTCCTGGGGATCGAGCCCACAACCCAGGCATGTGCTCTTGACTGGAATTGAACCCAGGACCCTTCAGTCTGCAGGGTGACACTCTAGCCACTGAGCACGCAGGCTAGGGTTCGAATCACACACTTTAAACGGGTGTCTCTCAATAAAACCAAAACCCAAGAGGAAGAAAGAGGCATGTCCGAGAGAAAGCCTGTGGCCCCGCAGCTCTGGTGAACACCAGCCCCAGCAGGACCCCAAGGAAACGGGGGGCACAGCCCAGGCGGGAAGGCAGCGCCCGGCAGGCAGGCTTCTCAGCCTAGTTTCCTCACACCAGCACCAGCCATGCTCCCGAGACCTGACCACACAGCCCACACGCCCTCCCCACGTCGGCAGGACCAGCGCGCTCCGCTCAGCGTGACGGTGCCTGGCAGCGCGCAGGTCCGACTCACTGACTTCCAGCATCGAGGGATGCTCTTCTCTCAATAGACACTATGAGGGACCGGCGCCAGCTCTGCTCTAGGTGCTGGGGTTCAGCAGGGAACAAGACAGCCCCCAGTCGTGCTCACGGTGCAGAGCACACACTCCAGTGAGGTCAGCCAACAGCCCGGGAGGGTGGGGAACGGCCATCGCGTCTGGAGGTGGGGGTGCAGTAGGAGGAAAGGAGGGGAAGTACCGGGCGGGGGGAGGGCGAGGGGGTGGGTGGTGTCCAGGTTGTGCTCAGAGTAAGGAGCCCAGTCACAGGCGTGCACGCCCCCCTCACTGTGCTCAGGGGAGGACCACAACCAGGAGCTCAGTGGGTGATGTGGGGCAAGGAGGTGAGGGACGGCCACCAGGCCAGGCCATGCAGCGAGCTGGGGCTTTGCTTCTGGGAGGAGTCCCGGCGGGCTCAGAGCAGGCAGGACTCGGGGCTACAAGGCTCGCTGGCTGCCTGGGCAACCCCTGCACCCAGAGCAGGCCCGGCATAGGGTGGGTGGTCAGTATGTGCTTGTGGAGCCAGTGAGTGTGGGGGGCTGTCCAGACCCCGAGCACCAGCAGAGGCGGAGGAGCCCTCACTCTAGGAGGCCCTGCCTCACGCTGAGGGGCTGGCAGCCTGGGCGGATGGTCCCCCGTGCTCCCCCTCCGGGCTCTGCTGCTGCTGCACCCGGAACCCGCACCCCCACCAGCTTCCTTGGCAGGACAAGGGCGAGCCGAGGCCTCCACGCCCTCCCTCTGAGCCTCCAGCTCCTCCTGAGCCCAGCCCCTGTCCCCCCACCCCTGCCACTCCGCCACCGTGCTCCCTCACTTCTGTAGCCTCGTTCCCGTCAGCCAGGGGCCAGCAGCAGAGGCACCTGCCTAGATCACCCGCCTGTAGAAGCCACTGCCCCTCCCTGCCCACCAGGCACGGTACAGAGGAGTGGGTCCCAGTGATGCCCACCCCAGGGCACCTGCATCAGGGCACTCACCCACGCAGTCCTTCCGGTTCCAGTGGAGTCGCCTCCCGGGGGGGCAGACGCACTCGAAGCTGCCCTTGGTGTTGACGCAGCCCTGGTCGCAGCTCCCGTTGCTCATGCTGCACTCGTCCACGTCTGCAGCACAGGCGAGGGGAGGGCAGGAGGGTAAGGGCAGGAGGGGCAGGACTGGCCAGCCCAGGCCACACCCTCGGGGCAGGAGGGCTGGGAATCCCCTGACCCTAGCCTGACACTGTCACTGTGCACAGACACGGGGCTGCGGGATGCACATCACACATCCAAGCACGCACACACACGTGAGCACACACAAGACTCCCACACACACCGACACACCCCTCCTGCCCAGACAGGGGGCAGGCAGAGCAGTGGCACAAAGTTAAAGTTCCCATCAGTTCTGTGGGCAGGAGGAGCACGGGCCCAGGCACCTTTCGGCCTCTTCTCACTGCGGGACTTGGGACAGGCCCTTCCCAGCCGCCGCCTCCTGTACCACGGGCACCAGTGGAAAGAAGTCACCTCTGAGCCTTTCCTCCTCGGACCACCAAAGGCCAAAAGCACGCGTTGTGGGGGAGGGCTAGACTGCACTCACACTGGGTGCACGACGTGAGCACCCCGGCCGCCCGCACTCGGGAAGTGGGCAGCCCAGGGAAGCCGGTGCCCAGGTTTTGGGGAGTCCCTGCGGCCTACCCCAGGTGCCACCCCAGCACTTCCCTGCCCCACCCAGGGGCCCTCACAGCTGCCCCGGGCACAGGGAGGGAAGAGACACCCAGGACCACAGGGGATGCTATGCCCATACATATCCAAGTCCCAAGTCTGTGCCTCCCAAGCCCACCGAGCCTTCGCCTCCTCTACGCCCCTCCCGCCCTGCCCAAGCTCTGGCGGCTCTGGCTCCCACGTCTGGAGCTGTCTCCCCACTGGTGCCTGGGTTCCACTCTCCTAAACACATGGCAGCCAGAGCAGTCTTGGTACGTGAACTTGGCCATGTCCCAGCCCTGAGTAAAGCTTCCAACGGTTTCTCTTCTCACAGGGAATAAAACTCAAGGCCCCTCTGGGTTCAGGAAGCCCCGTATCCCACCTGTACCTCCCACCACGCTCATAGGGCTCTGGCCTCCCTGGCTGCCTCTGGGTCACTCTGCCTCAGGGCCTTTGCACATGCTGACCCCTCTGACAGGCTCCCCCTCATCTTGACTCAAACACTCCTCCTTTAGGATCCCTCACCGTCTCCCTGCTCTGCCCTTCTGTCATCACCTCTCCCACTGAATGAACTGCAGAGGGGATTCCCTGTGTGGCGACCACCCGCTTCCAGACTGGGGTTCCTTGCAGCTGTTTCCAGGTCTATGCCCACAACCTGGCCAAGGATTTGCACCCAATGGGTACTTGCTGCCCCTCCCTATCCTCCCGCCTTTCCTTTGGCTGAGCCCCTCTGACCACCAGTCCCCAGCCTTGCCTAGCTCCCAGGCTCGTCAGGGTGAGGGTGAGGGTGAGGGTGTGGTGCAGGGGACCGTGGGGCCGGCGCGTGCCTCGGGGGGAGGTGGCCTTGGAGGGCGGGCTGCAGACCTCCGCAGTGGGTTGTCCCGTAGAGCGTGTAACCGCGGTGGCACAGACACTGGAAGCTGCCCGGGGAGTTGACGCAGATGTGGTCGCAGGTCCGCACGAAGGAGCACTCGTCGATGTCTGCGTGGCCACAGGGGGAGAGTTTGGGGCGGCGCGTCAGGTGGGCGGAGGACGCGCCTGCCCCTGGGCCTGGCATTCCTTGGACTCTATGCCCGTGCTCCCGCGTCAGGAGCCACCTCGTGTCTTCTCTGGAGGTGGGCAAGGTAGGCATATCTTGAATGGAAGGGTTATGATGAATTTCTGCTGTTTTAATACCCACAGGTAACTATGATTAGGATTGGTTTTTAATTACCTTTATTGATTTCAGAGAGGAAGGGAGAGAGAGAGAGAAATCTCAATGACGAGAGAGAATCACTGAGTGGCTGCCTCCTGCACGCCCCCCAGTGGGGATGGAGCCCGCAACCCGGGCCTGTGTCCGACCGGGAATGGAACTGTGACCTCCTGGTTCCTAGGGCAATGCTCAACCACAGCCATGCTGACTGGACTGGTCTTCAACCCACTCCTGCAGGAAGCTGACAGGGGCTAAGGAGGCAGCTGAACGGGGCATGAAGCCAGGCCTCCTGGTTGCTGACCACAGTATGTTTTCCCATCACCCCACCTGCCTCTTCAGTAAATAAGGGAAACAGCAGAGAGACAGGAGCAGGGGGAAAAATACGCTATCCACGAGGGGAATAAGGTGGCCTGGACAGCATGTGAAACCTGATCCTGAGTTTCCTGGCAGCCGGGGTGAAAAGGAAAAGTGCTTGTTGCTGGAGATGAAGTAAACCGCGTGCTCACAGGAGACAGGTCTGAGCTGCCGAGAATTCTGAGAACGGCTCCTGTGGGACAGGTGATGGGCGCCTGCGGGACAGGTGATGGGCGCCTGCTTCTCCACGGGCACTGCAGAAGGAGCTCATCCTCTGAGTACGTTAGCTCCTGTGACTGCACGCATGTTTACATGTGTGTTTGCAATAATACCTTCTGGGTGGGGGTCCGGGCAGAGTTGATGCTGTGGCCTCTGGGCTAGTTTGCAATGAAGGAGTTAGGGTGAGGGAGGGAGCTGCAGGCAAAGGGAGGAGGTGGCAGCACAGGGCGCTCAGGGATTGTGAGGAGCTCAGGGGGGCTGGGGAGGTATCTGGGGTCCCCATCCCCAGGGCCCTGAGTGCCAAGCAAAGGCGCTTAGACCCCTCCCTGCTGGAGCTGGGAGCCCTGGGCAGTGTGGGGGCAGGGGTGGGCATGGCCAGAGTCCCAGGCCTTAGAGATGCGTCTGGAAGAGGCCAGAGAAGACAAGGCCGGGGACAGGAGCAGACTCGTGGCCGCCTCCTCCTCCTCCGCCTGGCAGCTGCCCGCCCCTCTCTCACAGGGCAGCTGGGGAGGCCCCCTTCAGCCCCCCACAAGGCAGAGGGAGAACCAAGGTCGAGTGCGGAGGGCCCTGGGCTGGGGCCTGGACGGAGGCTGAGCTCTCAGCACACGCTTGTGCCCTGGGAGGAAGCTGAACCCCTGGGTTGTGCTGAAGCCCTGGATGGGCCACCTGGGCCCTCCCTCCCCCTCAGGGCCTCGGGCTGCCCGGCGCCAGGCTCTGAGCGGCCATCACAGGCAGACGCTGCAGCCCACAGCCAGACTCGGCCACGCGTGGCTGCGGCTACTGGAACCCTGTGGACACGAAGTGACTAGACCGTAACAGTAATCGTGACAGGACTGGCCACGCCCCTGCCCCACAGGCTTCCCTGGCCGGCCCTCAGCAACCCCTCCCAAAGCTGGCCCCCAGAGCACCCCTGTATTCTCAGTGGCCTCATCCATCCCCACAGCTCCCTCTGTGGTCCCCAAGCTCCCTCAGCCTCGCAGTGCCACTTCCTGAGTGGGTTGACCTCCCTGGCCCCCCTTGAAAAGGCCTCTTTTTCAAGTATTTCACCCATGCCCCACCCCGGAAGCCCTCCGACCACTCTCTCCACTACTCACGCCCTGGGCTCCTGAACCGGGATGTCGGCGGGACTTATCCCAGGCTCTGATTCTCGGCTTCTGCCCAGATTTCTCCTCCTATTACCCTGCACCTAGAAAAGGCCTTCGGAGAGCACCTGCAATGTGCTGTTGCTTCCACCAGGTGGCAGCACCTCACCTCTGAGGCCCTGCTCTCTCCCTGGGCCCTGGAGTCATAAAGGACAGTGGGGAGGGCAGGCGCACATGCTAAGGACCCCAACACTCTACCTGCTTCTCTGAGAGCCGGGACAGCCCGCAGGTGGACCACCCCACCCCACTCGCCTCCTCTCCCAGAGCCGGGGCAGCTGGGAGGGGAAGGGGCTGGGTGGACAGCGTGTCCTGGCTAGGAAGGCTCACCCTGGCATGTCCGCTCGTCGGTCAGCAGCTTGTAGCCCTTGCGGCAGCCGCACTCGAAGCTGCCCACGGTGTTGCGGCAGGAGTGGTCGCAGCCCCCGTTGTTGGCCAGGCACTCGTTGATGTCTGTGGGAGCCAAGCGCGCGGCGAGGAGAGAATGGGCTGCAAGTGGGTGGGGGAATGACGCCCAGCTCCGCCCTTCCCTGACCTGCCTGTGCCCACACTGAACATAGGAATGGGGGTCCCGGCTCAGCAGTGGGTCAGGAGGATGGATACACTCCCCCTTGGACGTGGCCATCGTGTGCTGTCGGGCAAGACAACGGGAAGCCAAGGGCCCTGTGTCCTCTCACCCCCCGAGGGGGGCAGCTGCAGGGCAGTGAGGCCTGGGGCAGGCGGCTGCCTTCCAATGGCTGTGACCTTGACTCTGTCTGTGAGGTCAGGATTGGAAGCACCTCGAGGGGTAAGAGTGACATGGTCAGCGCTCAGTGGACTCGCAGTGCCCGCTGGTGGAGGCTGCAGGTGGCAGTGCAGCCTGTGGTCCTGGGCCTGACGCTCAGCCTGCCTCTTCCTGCTTCCCCACCCGATGCCTGCCTGTTGGTCTGAGCCGCTCTTCACTCAGCACTGGACGAGTGGGGCTGCACCCTGGAGGTCCCTCCCGCCCCCACGCCTCGCCGCCCAGCCCCAGCCCCAGCCCCAGCCCCAGCCCCGAGTGTCCCACGGAGGCCTCCGCTGGCACCTGTGAGATGGCAATCGTCTTCCTCCCACGCGGCCTTGGGCTGATGCAGCCTGGGCTGCCTGCCCTGCCAGCTCTGCTCTAGGCTCTGGCCAGCTGCCAGACGGTCAAGAGACCCTGCCTCTGAGGTGCTCCCTGTTAGCCGTCCTTGGCCTCCATGCAGTCACCCCTCCGGACAGGACCCAGCAGGTAGTGAGAGAAGGAAGAGCTGACTTCCAGGACAGGCACACAGGAAGCAGGACAGAAGGGCACTCTGCGTGGGCCTCTGGCCCCTCTCAGCAGGGCTGCCCACTCAGGTTGCAGCGCCCACTGGACCTGAGCTGAGCCGCATGCCCCCATCCCATACCACAGGCACCTCCCTGGGAGCAAGGTCACTCTGCCCCAGGGCCCAGAGTCCCAGGCAGGAGACTGGTCCCATCCCGCCCCTCGCCATGCAGCTCTCGCTTTTCCCACAGCCTCCAGAGAAGGCAGACAAAAAGTCCATGAGGCCTGCCCAGGCAGAGGCCCTGGCATAACCACTGTTGCCTCCCCTGGGGATTATGGGAAGACAGGGATTTCTAACTAGAAGCTTCTCATAGAGCGAAGGCCGGCTTCAGCCCTGCCCTAGTCGGCTGTGTGACCCGGGCAGGGAAAGGCACCTCCCTGGGCCTTGGGCTCCCAGTGTTGCTGGTGAGACTGGCCCTGCACGTGGCCTCAGGCCTCTGCAGCCGCAGTGCCATCCCTCCCCATCTGGACCTGTCGCCCAAGGGCTGTCATAGCAACCAGACAGGCGCATGAGGCATGTGTGCTCGGGCCAGGCGGTGCAGCAGGCTGCTGGGGTCACCGCCCGGGAAGTAACCCCCAGCTGCAGCCGCAACACAGCAAGGGAGCCCTGGGCACAGAGGCCTCCTCTATCTTCATTCCGACGTGGTGCATCTGGGGGGGGGGGGCAGCTCCTCTTCTCACTTCCTGCCCCTCTAGACTCCCAGCCTTCTCCACTGTGCTATCACCAGCCCTCGCCAGGCCGCCGGAGTCCCCTTCTTGTCCACGGGTCTTCTGTGGCCTCCTGCTGTCCCAGAGGAAAGGGCAGCCCCGTTGCAGCCCGGCACGGCCCCCTTGCTGCTCTCTCTGCCCCCTGGCTCCTGTCTGGGCAGCCCCCATCCAGCCTGCCCCTGGGAACACTGCCCCTGGAAGCCTTCTCTGACCTTCTCTTGGTTAGCTGCTCCCTTGTCCCTGGGTCTGCCCTCAGAGCTATGGGAGGGCCTCAAGCACAGGGGTTGGAGGGGGATGGTGGGTATCAGGCCCCTGTTGGGAGCCCAGGGCCTGGCACAGGTTGGCACAGTGACGCCCAGGGGTGCTCACTGGATGGATGGGTGAGAAAATGAGGGAATTAGGGGGCTGAGAGAAGGCTGGGGTCTTGAGTCATCTGCTGGAATATTCAAATGGTCAGTGTTGGAGGGCCAGCACTGTGTGGGGGACGAGGAGGATGCAGCCTGGCCACCCAGAGGCATGTGGGCGAGGGCTTTTGGGTGGGAGCAGAGGGAGGAGCTGGGGGAGTGGGCTGGGCAGAGGGGCAGAGGCAGGACAGGAGGAGAGGAACAGGTGGTAGGTGGGGTTCTCTGTTCTGCAAGGTGCTGGGCGGAGAGGCTCAAGAAGTGGAGGTCCCGGACCCTCCTCTAGAAGGACCAGCCAGCAGGACACTCTTCCCAAGGTCAAGTGGGTGCAGCCTTGAGACCGGACCCGGGCACTGCCTGCTCTCTTGAAACAAAGCGAGGGCTTGGGGCGAATCCTCTAGAACCCCCTTTCCCACTCGGCCTCCACCTGCCCTTGTGATCCCTCTGGATTTCCTGAGACCTCAGCTACCGGACCTTCAGCCATCTGCTTGGTAATAACCTTCTGGTTCTGGAAGACATGTCCCCTTTGAGGCTCGTCCACTGACATGCCCTCTGGGCCTGAGGAGCGGAGCCCAGGGCCTCCGGCTGTGCACCAGGACTCTACAGCACCAAACCCCGGGATGTGGGGTCAACGTTTAGTTTCCAGGGTCCCTGCCATGAAGACGTTAGGATGTTCTTCTTCTGCATTCTAGACTAGTCCATGATCCCTAAGTCCTAGTGCATCGGACAGCATTCACAGCCCCGGGCCCAAGCCAGTGTCCCTGGGGCCTGGGTGATGGTGGCAGCTGCCCAGAGACCAGCAACGGCCAGGGACCCTCCCCTAGGGCAAACCTGGCCTCGGCTGCCTAGTAGCTTTGGGGCTCAAAAGGATGAAGGGCCAACCCTCTCCCCGGGCCTGCACCATCAGGCCTCCCTGCCCCTCCCCAGACCTGGGCACCACCTGCCTCTGAGACCTGCAAGCCCAGGCTCTGCGGCAGCCCCATGCCCTTGGAGGTGTTGCCCTGACCGCGCCTCTCCCTGGCCCTTCGCCTGGCCTCCAGCTCCCGCCAAGCTGGGCTTCTCGGTCCAGCCCCGAGCAGGCTGGTTCACACTGATCCCTGTGGCTGTAAAACACGAACATCTGTCTCCTGCACTGGACAGACGTCAGGAGCGAACTGTTTCATCCCGTCCCCCAGCTCCCGCACGCAGGAGGGACCCAGAAAACCCGTCTGGGACTGAGGGAGCTGGCACTTCCTGCCTCAGGCGTGGGGCTGAGCAGGGGCCGCGTGCCTCCAAGCTCAGGGTCCTCAGATCCCCGGCTCCTCCTGTTCCAGCTGCAGACAGGTCCTCTGCACCTCAGCTGAGACCCCCCATCCCCCAACCTCACTCCTCCAGTGACAAGGACACAGAGTCCTGACTTTTCTAACGGGGACTAGCAGTCAATCCCACGCTGGGACGAGCAGACCCCGCTTCCCACGTCGCCCTGCGCCACGCGGTCACAGCTGTGGGGGCGAGGAAACGCGCCACCCCGACTCCTTGGGGAGCCACACGAATCCCGAGGCCAGGAAGGCACCTGTCACCAACGTGCAGCCCAGTTCTTTGACAGGAGAACCCTGCTTTTGTGCCCTGGAACTTGGAGGTGTGCGGTGGCACCAGCATTCCCTGGGATGCCGTGGGGGTGCGGGTGCTGAGTCTCTCTCTGCTCAGCCCCTCCCCCAGACACGCGGACGACAGCTCAGCTTCCTGTCCCATGCCCACCCCACCGGCTGGCATCGCAGGCCCTGCTCAGGGCTCTGGGCTGACCTTTGCACGTCTTCCCGTCGGGCTGCAGGGTGAATCCCACGGGGCAGCTGCACCGCACGCCCGTGGCCGTGTCCTTGCATGTCCGGTCGCAGCCCCCATTGTTGACAGCACACGTCTCTGGGGAGGAAAAGAGACAGCTGCTCAGTCTCCCCGGACAGAAGCCAGCTCCTCTCCCACCCGGGGGAGGGGGGTAGTCTCCTGAGACAGGAGATCTGAGTGCCAGTCCGCCTCTGAGACCCTCCAGCTGTGCCTCACGTCCCCCATCTGTAAAATGGGAGAATGGCTGGTGAACACCCATCATGATGGTGGTGGACGGGGTGATGTCTGCCAACTGCAGAGGTGGGCTTGGGGGAAGGTACTGCCAACAGGGTCCCCCTACTCCTGGGGCCAGTGCCGATGGGCCTGGCTGGCATTTAACACCCGGCCAGGTTCCTAAAGCTCGGCCTTGCCTGGCTCAGGCGCCGAGCCCAGGCGGCCGCTCGCTGGGGCTCCCACACGCACCCCAGCACGCTGGCCTGCAGCCCTGAGCCGGGGGGAGGTTTGCAGAGCGCGCACCATCCATCACTTCAGAGGCTGGGCCCAACATCTGTTCTCACTGAACGAGACGCCACAGGCGCCTGGTTTTTGTCCACCTGAAGCTTGTCTAGGGCTTTTCCCCTCTTTTGCAAACTCAAAGGAGCTGGAGTGGCGGTGGCACAGCTGAGGTCACAGGGCCTGCCGTGTGGTGAGAGTGATCCTCCCCAGGCCCGCAGGCGGGGCCGGAGGAGCCAGGTCGCGGGGCGCAGGTGGCCCGCACACGAGGAGCCCGGCTCCCGGCTCGAGCCTTCCCATCTGGGTTTCTTCCGAGCATCTGGCGGCTTTGATCTTGTGGGAACTGTGCCCGCCTGGGCTTCCCTCTTCCTTGGCTGCTGGGAAGCGAAGGGCCATGGACTCCTCACTCTTTTATGACCTAGATGCCCTGCCTGCCTGCCCTGCACCTTTCCCGAGGCCCCCAGTTCATTCTGTCTGTCTGTCTGACTGGTACCTGACTCCTGCAGCTGCCTTTGGGCCTCTGCAAGGAGTGGGGATGAGTGTGCGAGTGGTGACTATGTGAATGTGTACCCCATTTGCCTGGAGTCCTGACACTACTTAGATCAAGTTCCCAGTGCCTTCCCTTTGAACTTCAACTTGTGACGAGGGCTGTTCAGGGAGAGGAGGAAGCCGACTTTGCCTCCAGTGCCTGGGGGTGTGCATCTGGACCCTGTGGGGTGGCCTCTGCCGCTGGTGTGTGGGGGTGTGCGTCTGGGCTCTGCGGGGTGGCTTCTGCCTCCTGTGTGTGTGTGTGTGGGGTGTGCATCTGGGCTCTGCAGGGCGGCCTCTGCTCCCTGTGTGTGTGGGGTGTACGTCTGGGCTGTGCGGGCGGCCTCTGCTCCCTGTGTGTGTGGGGGTGGGGGTGCGTCTGGGCTGTGCGGGAGTTCTTTGCCTCCTATGTGTGTGCGTAGGGGTGCGTCTGGGCTCTGCGGGGCGGCCTTTGCCTCCTGTGTGTGTGGGGGGTGCATCTGGGCTGTGTGGGGCGGCCTTTGCCTCCTGTGTGTGTGTGTGGGGGTGCGTCTGGGCTGTGCAGGGTAACCGTGGGGGCTGCCTGAGCAGAGGCCACCAAGCTGTCTTTTCAAGGCCCAAGTCCACCAGGACAGGATGCGCTGTTCCTACCGCAGACAGGTGAGCGTCCTGGCCCTGGCAAGCCCAGCAGTGTCTCCACAACCTCGAGCCCTCAGCAGGGTGTGGCCAGCTCGGGGCACTCACTGCCTGTGCGCTGGCCCAGGGTTTGGGAGGCCTCCTGCCTGCTGGCGTGTGAGGGTGCAGCTCAGAGACCAGACGGTTGCTGCCTTTCCTGGACTCACACAGCACAGGCCAAGTTCTGACGGGCACACGGCCCACTCCTGCCCTGGCTCTGTCACTCACTGAGAGGCCAGGCAGGTCACCCCTTAGGGCTGGACCTCAGCACCCACACCTGACGGATGAGGACAAGCTTTCCCTTACAGGGCTGAAGTGAGGGTCAAACCCCCAACTTAGCCCACCTGGCCCAGGTCCTGGCCCATAGTAGTTGCTCAACAAATGCTAGTTTCCTCGCCTGGGGTCACAACCAGAGGGCAATCCCACCTCCCACTCCCACTCCCACATCAGAGCCCTCGCTCACCCAGTGCCCGTGCAGCCTTTCACGTGGAGACCCTCTCTGGAGGGGGCAGAGCCCGCGCCTGTCCAGGTGCAGGGTACTAAGGCTCAGGCCTGGAGGGTGGGGCACACTGCGGGGCGGGGGAGTTGCAGCAGGAGCTTGGGCTGGGGCACAGCCGGTGGCCTTACCAGTGATAGCAGGGTGAGCACCAGGCCCCTCCATGTGGTGGAGGGGGTGTGGCACGGGCATGGGGCGTGGACCATGTGATCCTGAGACAGGGACCTGGCGAGACAGGCTCTAGGGGCCTCGTAGGCCTTCCCTGTCTCAGGAGGTTCCAGTAGGACACGGAGTCTTGGCCCCCAGAGCAGAAAGGGCTTCCAGAACCTGCTGGCCTCCTGCCCACCCACTCCCTGGACCCCCAATGCAGGCCTCTCCCCTCCTCTCCCCTTTAGTCTCCTGAGTTGCCGCATGGTTGGTGCCAGGGGCTTGGGGCCCTGTGGTGCTGACCACCCCTCCCCACAGCTCCTCGTTATGGTGGGTCACTTACACCAGGCCCGTCACAGCCTTCCAGACCTTGGTCCCCCATCCTCACGGCAGCTCTGTGAGAGGCTGCTTGCCCTCTCCTCCCTGGCAGGGGCAGGGATATGTGGCCAGGAAGTGCCAGAGCAGGTGGGACCTACTGGACTAACCCCAGCCCACGTGATAGCCTCGGTCTCCACTGGCCCCAGCCCCAGAGCCCCATCGAACAAGTATGCAGCGGCCCCCATCCTGCCGCAGGGCTCCCGTCGTCTCGACATCTGTCCCCAGGCCACTTCCTGGACATTGGACCCCGGCACCTGCTCTTACTGCTCCCTCCTGGGCCCGGCCTCCCAGCAGTCCCTCCTCCCCCAGCCCCGAGCCCTGGCCGGTCCCTGCCTCCCGGAGTCCGAGTTCCCTGAGGATGTGGAGATGGCAGGCAGGGTGAGCAGGCTGGCTCCGTGTGCGCGTGTGAAGGCTGACTCATGTTATTACCAATTACTGTGTTTTCCAAGCGAACGACCGGGAGCCGACCCGTGCCAGGCCCGGGCAGAAGGTGGCAGTGCTGTGGGCTGTCACAGCTGAGACGGCGCCCGCTTGTGTGCCATCTCCTAGAACCCGGGCCTGCGGAGTCTTAGCCAGTTTCCGGGCCCTGCTCGTGCTGGGAGCTGGGCCTAACAGTCCCTGGGCTCACGAGGCCCGAGGCCCCAGCCCCACGGGCAGCCGGTGGGTTCACTCCTCTGTCCAACCGACCGACTGGGAACGACTCGCTGGTGCTGGCAGAGAGGAGCTGGAGATGAACCGGGCACTGACCCAGGCCTCAGAGGTTAAGGCTTTTTAGGGAGACAGACAGGACTGGGCCTTGCCTTGCTCACGGGAGTCTGCCCACCTCCTGCCCCTGGACCCCTCCCACATGCAGACCCATACACCCCGAGTTCCTCTCCCAGGTCCCAGCCCCCGGCCCCGCAGCGGTCTCCTCGCTGACCACCACACTGTAGGCAGAGCCACACGGGGGACCAGCATGAGCACCACAGCGAGTCGTCTGCGGAGTGACTCCAGAGGCCCTGGCCAGGGAGGAGCAGGTGGAGCGAGGGGGTGGGCCCTGCACTGGCAGGCTGGGGGGCAAGCGCCTGAGACAACGCACACAGCACAGGGGCCTGGGAGCCTGCCAGCCACAGCCAGAGTCACGGGCACTGCAAGGCCAGGGAAGCTGAGGGCTGGACGGAGGGCACACGGGCTTCCCTGGGCACCAGCGCCAGCGCTGCATGCTCACCAAGATGCACCCCTAGGATAGGGTGTGGGGTGCACCTGCCCAGGAGCCTGTGTGTGGAGGGACATGCTGGTGGCTGCTGTGATGGTGACCCATGGGGGGGTGGACTGTGGGAAAAGGCAGGGCGGCTGTGGAGGCCAGGATTGCAGCCCTGATGAGGGGGGGGCTCCCAAGTCGGGATCTGAGGGGAGTGGGAAGGGGCCCTCGGAGGCCCTGCCTGGCAACCAGCACCGCTCTCTGAGGCAGCAGATCCTTGGCCCCACGATTCCAGGGCCCGGCCGGCCTGGGTCCTCACTCCACCTTTTTTGGGGGGAAGGGGGAAGGAGGCAAGTGTGTTCTCTATTTTTGTACAAGTAACTAATCATTCAATGTACTTCACAGTACTTTCCATTTCTTTTCTTCCACAACTGTCCTTTGAGATGATAAACACACTGCTAGGGTAAGACTTGCATGCAGAGTCAGGCTGCCTTTCCAGCCAGGCAACTGCCAAGCGCCTCGGGCCCTTCGCTGACCTGGCTGCTGGGTGGGTAGCAGGCCTGTGGCCCCCCAGGGCAGTGTGCTGTGAGGTCAGTGTCTGGCAGGGGGGCTGTGGGAGCCCCAGTGGGTTACGATGTCAGGGGCAGTGACCTCTGGTGGTGCTTGGACAGCACAGCTCGCCCCAGAAGGGCCTGCAGCAGAGGACAGGGCCGGGGTGGGAGGAGGCTGGCAGAGCCAGTGCAGACCTCAGCGAGGTTTCTCCCTTTGGCCTGAGGGGTCTTGAACAGCCTCGCAACCCCGCCGCACCCTGGACAACTGAGGTTTGTAGTAAAGTAGGAGCAGGACCAGCAGCAAGCCCTTTCCCTGGCCCGACCCTGCCTCCGCTCTGTGCAGGGGTGCCGAGGGCAGACATGGGGTTCCCATGGGAGGGGGCGGCTCTTGAGGAGAGGCGACTAAGGAAGGTTGCTCTCTGAGCCTTGTGTCCATGTCAGCCACACTGACGATGGTGCCCCGCAGGGCGGGAACACGCCACATGAGCACACGCCTATCTGTGCTGCGCACCCAGCCAGCTGCCCCATGAGGGTCTCATCCAGGTGCTGCAGAGTGGACACTGCAGACCCTTTTGCAAACAGGAGACTGAGGCTCAGACATGTGAGGTGACTCGTGTCTCTGTCCCCCCTTCTCTAACACACTCTGCCTGGCACACTGCCTCCACCTCTCTACACAGCTGTCACCACAACCCAGCCCGCAGTGTGTGTGCATGTGTGCGTGCCTGCGTGTGCCTGCATGTGTGTGCATGTGTGTGCGACTAAACTAAGTGCAGGAACTCAGGCCTCAGCGAGGGCCCCAGCTGACCACAGGCTCTTCCTCAAGAGCCCAGTCTGGAGCTCAGGCCTGTGGGCAGGGAGGCCGTGGCTGGAGGACAGGGTGCCTGCCCAGGCCCCAGAGTCCACCCGCTTCCCCTCTGGCCGGGCCAGGCAGTCGTCCTGTGTTACCACCTCCTGTGCCTCTGCACTGCCTGACCCTTCCCACTGCCAGGCCCGTCCAGGCTCTGAGTCCCTCCTCTCCCAGCTGGACACCTGCCTGTGCTAAAGGCTGGCAGCGAGGCCCTGCCCTCCCCTGGCACCTTCTCTAGGAAGCCTGTCAATGCCCCTGTGCTGTGCCCCGAGGGGCCATCAGAGCTGGCACAGGCTTGGCCTCTGCCTCATGCCAGGGGAAGGGTGTCCAAGCTTGTGACAAAACAGGGTGCTGGTGGAGGGGGGAGCGGTGGGGCTGGGTGAAGTTCCGTTTAGGTCAGGATGAGCCTTTGCTAGGCAGAATCATCCAAGATGGCCCCTGGGTAGAGTGGGGGGTGGCATGACCCCGAGGCAGGAAGCCTGGGCAGGCTGTGTGTGCAGGGCCTGAAGGACACTCTCCTGGAGGGGGGCCCCCAGGAGGTGACTGAGTGTGTGGGGGAAGGTGGCCTGGGACATGGTTGGTGAAATCAGGGGAGACCCAGGGGTCCTGGGGACGTGGCGGCAGGAAATGGTCACAGAGGGGACGGGGGAGCCAGGAGCTGGGGAGCCGCACGAGTGTGCATGTGTGTCAAGAAGTGACCTCGCCTGGACCTCTGGGGGCGCACAGCAGTCAGAGCCCAAGGGGAAGCCACGTCCTGACCCCCTGTGCGTGCTGGCAAAAAGGCCTCAGGAGACTGACTTCACCGAGAGCCCCGGAGAGGGGAGGTCCCTGTGGGTGCCTGGGTGGGCCAGGAGGTCAGCCCAAGGTCCTTACAAGTGGGAGGGGGGCTGGAGAAGGCGTGGGGTGGAAGCAGGTGGGACAGACGCCGCGCAGGTGGTCAGAGGATGGGGGGGAGGTAGCCGCAGCCAAGGAAAGCCGCTGGTGACTCCGGCACACCTGCCCGCTCTGGCACAGCCTTGCACAGTGACCACAGCGGCACTGCTCACGGGAGACCATAGGGGCATCCCGGCCCTGCCTCTCGCCAAGCTGCTCATCTCTGTCCTTCCAGGAGGAGCTGGCAGGGGCGGCCCAGGCCTGACCTTGCCATGAATTCCTATCTCACCTTCCTCATCTGTTCCTGGGCCGCAGAGCAAGCTCCTCCCCTCTCTGCTCTTCTTCCCCATCCCCTCCCAGGATCCAAAACAGGGCTCAAGGGGCCCCAGTGGGAGCAGCCGCTGGCTGCACTGCCTGTGCCCGCCCCTGGGCCATGGCACTGACTCCCCTCACATCTCAGCTGCTCTCCCCATGCCGACAGGCTCTCGTGATGCCCAGGTGTGCTCTGAGCAGCACTGGGCAGCATGGGGATGGTCACCTCCTTCATTCTTCACTCCTTGCCTCTATTTCCACAGCCCCGGGGCAGCCCGGTCTCACTGGGGACTACTAGCGAAGGCTTGAACTCCGAAGCTCCTAAGCCTGTGCGCGCGAACCATTAGGACTGGGAGCTCCTGGGAGGTCTCAGCGGCTCGAGGTGCCTCCGGGCCTCTGAGGGTGGCTGCCTACGGCTGGGGCCTGGGCTGTCGGCCTCAGCCCCGGGGTCAGTGCTATAGGAAGACCAGAGGAGGGAGGGCTCTGTCTGAGGACAGGAGAGGCTCTAAGGGATGGGAGAGGTGGGTATGTGGGGGGCCAGTCAGGACCCATTCCCTTCGCCCCTGCTGACACCTGCTTCCCAAACCAGGGTGAGGGTGCTGGTGGCGCGCTAGGTGCCCCCTTCCTCGCCTCCAGGATGGCTCCGGGCCATTATCCACCTGCGCTAATCAGCAAGAGCAGAGGCCTTCACGCCACTGCCCGCCCACCGCCCCCTTGATGCCCACTCACTCCGCCCTCTGCTGCCCTCGCGCTGGTCGCTGCTCCAGTCTCTGGCCTCCGCAGCTGCGCCTGCCTCTCCCCAGGAGGCTGAGGGGCCTGGGCCCTCTTGGGCTCAGAGCACTGGCAACTCTTAGTTCCCACCAGTCACGCCTGGACACCTTTCCAGAACGTCCTGGTGCTGACTCACACCTCCTGGAGGGCACGGGACCCCACTGCTTAGGGGCCTCTTAGCTCTTCCAGACCTTCCCAGGCCCGCCCAGGGGGCCCAGGACAACAAGACAGCCGCGTCCAGAGAGCTTCCGCCTGAGCTCAGCCACCTCCCCTGTGACCAGAGGGGAATCCCGGGCCTTCTGGCCTCAGTGTCCCGTCTGAGAAACAGGGCTTCCTGCCAGGGCTTCAGGGTCCGCAGAGCACCCACAGCCAGCTCATGAGCTCCTCTGCTTCTCAGAGCCCCCCTCCCGCACACAGGGCGCTTCCCTCCCGGGACCCCACTCAGACCGCCCTCCTCCCCAGGCACCGGGGCTCCTGGAGGGTCCAAGGAGGACGAGAGACTGGGTGACCTCTCCAGGCCCTGCGGGCCCTGACTCCCATGGTCCCGTGACAGTTCAGATGGCCCACACTGAGCGCTCTGGGCTCAGCTCAGGGTAGTGTGACCTCGGGCAGCCGGGGCACCCAGTGAGCCTGCTTCCTCACCTGAGACACGGGAACGCACTGCCTGGCCCTACAGCTCCCAAGACTGGTGTGACCTGTCAGTGCCACAGGGAAGGCTGTGGCCGTCCTAGGTCACCCCCCTCCCCCCTATGCCCCCCCTCCCCCTGCCAGAACTTCGGAACTGCCTGAGCAGCAGGATGAAGGAAGGGGCTCAGTGGGGGGCAATCACCTTCTCCTCCACCCTTCCCCCACCGTCCTGAGGAGCACCAGTGTCCGTGGCCCACCTGGAGTCTGGATCCGGCCCAGGGTCAGTGCTAGAGTGAAGCTGACCCCCCCAAGGCAAGCAGGTGCTCGAGGGTTTCCGTGGAGGAGTGGGCCAAGGCTGGCAGCCCAGCAGTGGGGCTACTCACGGGGTTGGGAGTTGGGGAGGGAGAGGGCGGGGCCTTGGGGCAGGCGGGGCTGAGGGAGGCCTGTAGATGACCTCACCCAGTCCTCCCCTTCTCGGCCGCAAATTTCCCAACTACACAGCGAGCAGGGTGGATGGGATGCTCCGAAGGGCCCCCAGCCCAGGACCTAGATGTGGCTCTTTTCCTAATGTGGCTTCTCTCCAAGGGAGGGGATGGTGAGGACTGCCGGGCCGCCCGCAAGCCTGCCCTACACAAATGCCTCCTCTGCGCCTGCGCCTGTGCGCTGCGTTGGCCCCAGGACCCTGACGGCCGACCTGCATTTATTGCACGTGGAGGGGTTTATGGCACCCGACTCCTCACACGCAGAGGCCACCTCACGTGGGCTCTGGGGTCTCCGCTACAAACACACAAAAAGATACACGTGTTGAGGAAGGGCAAAAACTTTAAAAGGAAAAAGTGAGTTCACATCTGGAGTGGAGCCCCCCACACTCACACATGGCTCGCGTGACCTCACACATGTGGGCACATCACACAGACGGACAGCCTACAAACACACGCCCCACAGGCCTGCACTCACACTCACAGCCCCACACGCCAGCACCACGCAGACCCCCACACGCCAGCACATACCACACACGTGCATACGTGCAAAGGTGCAAGGACAACAAAGGAAGTGGAAGAAAAGTGTTACCCATGAGGAGCCGCCGTTTCACCCGCTTGTCCACATCAGCTACTGACGTGGCATTGAACTGAGAGCGCTCAATTGCAGCCTCATCCTTCTCTAAAACACAAGTAAGGGACAAACACGGAGCCACTGGTTAGTGACAGCCCACTTCCCGTGCCCAACAGCCAGACTTCCGCGTGGCACACACAGCCAACACATGCGGGCCAGTGCGGGCCCCGCCAAGGGGCTAACCCAGGCACCTCCAAGGTGGGTGTTCAGGGCAGAGTGAAGAGGCAGCAGGGCGCGGGGGGGGGGTGAAGGAAAGGGGTGACCACAAAGGGATGCAGGTGGGACACAGGGCCCACATGCTCACAGAGGCGGCAGCTGAGGTCAGAGCGGACAGGATGCATCTGCGGGGGCCACGGAAGCAGATGGCACCCCCACAGGGCCCACGCAGACAGCTGTTAGACAGCCTGGCTTGGGCTGGAGGGCAGGCACAGGGCAAGCACAGGACAAGGGGACAGGGCTGCAAGGTCCGGTGATGGCTGCGCCTGGACAGCAGATACCCTATCTCCAGGGCGTGAGAGTGCCAAACACTCATGCAAAACTAAGAACACAGCATACAGAAGCACGCACATGCGTGCACACACACATGCACACACAGCAATGGATCCAGTCGCACACACAGAAACCAGGGGATGGGTCAATTGGGGCAGCGCTGGTTGCCTGCTTGTCTATAGAGGACTAGAGGGACACGCTCAGGTGCTCAGCAAGGGGCTGTGGAGATGGCAGTCGTGTTAGGAGCGTGCAGAGAGCCGCGAGGCGCTGGGCAGGGGCTCTGCCAAGAGCGCCGTGGAGAGGCAGGAGGTTAGCTGGTTCCATTTCTCTGCTTAGTGGGAGGTGGGCACAGCCCGTCGCTTGCTCCCGGGGGAACCTCAGGGGCAGAGAGCAGCAGACGTGAGGGCTTCCTGGCCAGCAGAGAGCACGGCCAGGAGCAGGGTCTGGGCAAGGACTTCTGAGGGGAGGGGAGGGGAGGGGAGAGGAGGAAAGTGGGAGCCGGGGACGTTACGATAGAAGGGACCCAAGCGGGGGCTGTTTCATGCAGCAGACACTACGAGATGAAATGAGGAGGGCTGGGTCGGGGGGACAAAGACAAGATGTGTTAGACGAGGCTGGGTGGCTGTCCAGTGGCTGGCAGAGGCGGCTCCACCGCAGAGGCGTACACTGAGGCAGACCCCAGCAGACGAGACAGGGAGGGGCGGGGGGCGGCAGAGAGGGAGAGAGGAGGGTCTAGATGGGATCAGGCTGCAATGGAGACACTGGTCTGAGACCAGGTTTTGCTTTGCATTTTGTTTGGTTTGGCTCTGAAAATAATTCATGAACGTCAGTTATCAGACAAGACAGGCAATCAGGGACCATCACCAGAAAAGCAGGAGGAATGAGATAAAATGAAACCAAAACGGCTGTTGGAGAGGAGCGACCACACAGAGGAAGGGAGAACCGCATGGCAGCAGCGCCTGGGACAACAGCCATGGACGAGGATGGGACGCTGCCCCCCCCCCCCCCACCTGACTCTCAGATTCCAGGATCAGAGTCGCAGGAGACAGCAACCTCTGGGCCCATGGCTTTGCCTGCTTGCCACCCCCTATTTTTGTTACTTGAAAGTCCCTTAAGAAATATCTTCCCAGTCAGATAGTATGAAATGGGGCATTTTTAAAAAACAAAAATATAACCACGGTAACTGAATTTGGGCTTCTAAAGCTCACCAACACTGAAAAGAAAGAGAGAGAACAAAGGTGGATGGACATCAACCCTGACATTCCTTTCTCTCCGTTAAGAGTTCCTCTCATGTTTGTGTGAGGCAGGAGCTCCTGGAGATCAGGGCACGAGGTACCCCAATGCTCCAGCTCCCTGAGAGCTAAGGGCCAGGAGGGGAAGGTGAGCCAGCCTCCCATGGAGACTCATGTAGCCGGGAAGGGACGGGAGGGGCGTCACGGAGAAGGCACTCTACAGTGGGCCACGGAGCTGGGGAAGGGGCAGCAGTAGAAACACCAGCCATACCCTGGGCACACACCTTCCTCCCCGCAGACCACCTCCTAGGGCCGCTCCCCGAGGAGGAGGACCTGCAGGGCGCCAGCGTGACCCCCAGCAGAGACGCTTGGTCCTGGGGCTGAGCGCCCTGGGCCCCCCCACAGATGGCTTCCCCTCAGCTCCTCAGGGCACACTTTTTCTTGCTTCCCTTAAGCTTGCTTTCTTGGAAATGGGGACAAGGGGGCGTTGGCTGACGTCAGGGCCGCATGGCGACTTCTGTGGGGGGCAGGGGGTGCAGGGGTGCCAACGTGGCTAAGGCGCCTACTTACCGATGCACGTCCGACCGTCCGAGTGGAGGGCATACTTCTGGTGGCAGCCACACATGGGGCCTGTGTCTGTGTCCTCACAGCTGTGCTGGCAGCCTCCGTTTCCATAGTTACAGGTCACTAGTTAGGCCCAGAGTGTAGAGACGTATGTACAAACAGAACGATAAGAACGGTTAGTTCCTCGGTGTTGGTGGTTCCTTTTAAGGGGTTGGGGGGCGGGGGAAGAGGGCATGAGACACTCAGCGAAGAGGCCCACCTCCCCTGAGGTCGTGGGTGGAACTGCTCGTTCCCCGGAGGTCACTGGGTGGGACGGGGGTGACCTGGGCTTTGAGCAGAGGGCGCCCAGCCGACGCGCTCAGACAGTGAGAGTTAAAGGAAGGAGAAGCGAGACAGACTGACCCTGGGCCACCAAAGACCCTTGAGCTGACTCGATGGGGTAATGTCTGTGATCCAGGCACAGTGTGCAGTGGGGGGTGCACATGGGGAGAGGGGACGCTCGTTCCCTTGATCCCTGAGAGCTTTCTTTCCTTGGCTTACGCTCTGGGCTTGCGGAGGGTGTCGCCTGGGTGCCTATTCTCTCCAAGTCCCAGCAGCCATCCCAAACCCCACTCCTCACAGCCCTCAGCCCCCAGGCCACGCCCAAACGGACAGAATGGATGCCAGTCAGGGTCACTCGGTGCACTCTGAAACGACCTTGACTGGAACATGTTACACAGTCTGCCATGGCCAGGGCCAGGAGGGGCTGGTATGTTCCAGCCAGAATCTTAGACTGTTCCAGCGACCTGGGGCGGCTGCAAAGGGGCTGAGCAGAGGAGCCAGCCTGTGCAGGAAAGAGGATAAACTCAGGTTTATTTAAAGGGAACATGCTGCTGCCCCTTTCAGGGAGGGGAGGGCTGCCACCCCTGCTCTACTCTGCAGCCAGACCACAGGTGCCTGTTGCCCGCCACGCCAGGCTCCGAGGACAGGGCAGCTTCTTGGATCCTTAGCCGCTTGTCCAGAACTTTCTCTACACTTTTAATCACTTGGCAAACCCTAATGAAGATCAAATATGCCAAAATTAACCTCAGACCAAGCACTCAGAGGGGCTGAACATTTCGAATTGGCAGTCTGAATAAATGATCTCCGTCAGGGCGACCCGTGAGCAGCGCTGGTCCGGGGGGTCGTGTGGTGGCGAGGCCCCGGTGGAGGGGCCCAGTTCTGCAGTCCTGCTCCAGGCTGGCCCTTTCCCCGCGAGCGCATGGAGCCTCCACAGGCACCCATCCGAGTGATGGTGCCTGTCAGTGTCCCAGAGGTTGTTGCAGAGAACAGAGGTCCCAGCAGGCCAGCCCGCCTCTTCCGAGGGAGCCGAGGTCCACTTGAAGGAGGCACCACTTGAAGGAGGCAGGGCGACCCTTCAGACCTGCAGACCTGCTTCAGCTCAGCTGGGGCTTCGAGCAGTCCGCAGGGCCCTTCTCCACAGGAGCCTGGCGGCAGTCAGCCTCTCCCATGCCCGAAACAGCTCCGCTCCGGCCCAGGAGTCGCAGGGAAGCCCAGGGTTCCAGCGGCAGCGGCTTAGCGTGGATCCCAGGGGAGGGAGATCCCGTGGAGCCTGGCCTTGGGTGAGAATCTCATGCCTTTTCAGACGGAAAAAGGCCGTTGCAGAGTGGGCGGTGGAGCCGCAAGTGGGCACTCAGCCATTGTGGTTTGTTCTTCCCCAGCCCTGGGTGCCGGGACGAGCTACGCCCTGGAAGCGAGGCCACTCAAGGGAGGGCCACACTCAGGGCCCCTCGCTCCCTCCACACAGGACCCCAGGCCGAGCTTGTGACACCTGGAGAGCCTACAGCTTACACGGAAGTCAGCACCGGAGCCTGGAGCTCGGGGCAGATGGAGAACGGGGAATGCCCCCCTTGGCCCGGAGGGGCTCCTGGGCTCTGGAGGGGTGCAGGGCCCCTCCTGTGGTCCTGCTGGCCCGTGGAGCCTCACCTCCCAACCCGATTCCAGAGCTAGAATTTCCTGGACCTTGAATGACCTCAAGGTCATTGCTAACTTGACTCTAACCTGCCATCGTACCCACACGGAAGAGTCCAGAGCCGCCCGGGAGGACAGCAGTCTGAACAGGGAGGGGGGTCTGCTGTTTCTTACGCCCACAAAGGCTCTGGGCAAGGGCTCGGCTCTTCTCTGCTGGGCGGGGCCGGGAGTCCTAGCTACACCCAGGGCCCTGCTTTCCCTGACACTGACCAGGTCGGCCACCAGGAACTGCTGAGTAAGGTGTCCCCTTGCAGCACTTGTCCAGATGGAATTCCAGAGCGAGGCAGCATCGGTCAGCTCAGCCATCGCTGTGGAGTGTAGCTCTGTCCCCGGCAGCTGGCTCAGGGCTTGGCCAGAGCGGGCATCTCTCACGCAGGAAGGTGCTTTCCTCCGGCCCAGCCTGCCAACAAGCTGCCGGCTCCACCTGTGCTGCCTGGGCCTTGGTCCTGCGGAAGCTGGGTCACCGCCGAGAGGACTGAATGACTGGAGTTACTCAGCTTTGGGTCTGAGGTTGCCAGGGGGCAGCAGGTTGCTCTGCAGCTAAAGGAATGTCTCTGGTGTAGAGACAGGAGGCCTGGCCAGAGGCCTGGGCTGGAGCAGGCACACTGCCAAGTGCCTGTCCTTGGTGACCACAATGTTTATCTCGGACCCCACAGGAGACTGGGGAAGAGGCGGCGGCTCGTCCACTCCTCGGACCGCATGGTGGCAGAAGGAAGCGTCTTCCCCTGGAGGAGTGGGGGCTGGAGGGCGAGCTCCCTGGAGACAGGGGCAGCGCCTAATGCCCGTGGGTCCCCCATCCTGGTCGCTGCTGGAGGAGAGCACGAGCTGGGGGAGAGGTGGCTGGCACCGAGGGAGAGCGGATGACCCTGAGAGAATCACAACGGAGGATGGGGACAGGGCTGCTGTCCTCTCCGCAGGCGAAGGTGGAAAGCGAGGCCGCTTCCTTATGAGCTGGTTCGCCTCAGGCCCCCACTGCCATGGCCACGATGGGCCACTTCCCTTGGGGAGTTGGGTTTGGGCTCCTCCACACCACGTCCTGCATCAGGAGGGGGCCTGGTGTGGAGCCCCTGCCTGTGCCAGAGCTGGGCACGCTCAACCGGCCCCCCTCGCTCTCTGCAGACCCGGGCGAACATTACAGCAGTCCGGGGGTCAGCTGCCCAGTGAGCAGAGGCCTGTTCCCACCGCCCCGCGCAGCTGACGGGGGCCGCGCTGGGTCAGGCTTTAAGGACTGGCTGAGTGTGTTGGGCACTGCCCTACTTCGGTGCTGGCTCCCACTCCTCCTGGGGAGCTGGGGAACCCCATTAAAGGCTGCATTTCACTTGAGCCCCTCGGGCTGACCTCCGAGCTGTACTGAAACGGCCCCCTTGCCAGAGGCCTCACTCACCCGGGGCTCCCAGGGTGGCACCAGTTACATGGGCCTTGCAGGGGGGACTGCAAGTTCTGATCTTAGATCCTGGAATAAGTTGCAGCCCGGGCGGGGACCCTCCAGAACCAAGCTCCTCTCCTGCTCGCTATCAGTCTGCCGCTAAGGGCTGCCCGCCAGAACCGGGCCTACAGACCTGTGCCTTGCCTTCCGTTCCCACCGAAGAGTGAGCTCAGGGTGGTGGGTCTCTGGGGTCAAGGAGAGAGGATGGGGGTATAGGAGACACTGACAGGGCCACCGTGCCAGGCCTTATGTAAGACCCAGCCCAGCTTGGGCTGTGTGGGTGGTGCTATGCCAGGTGGGAAAACAAGGCCTCCCAAGCCCCCCCAGACCACTTCAGGGGCCCTGCTTCTCCTCCCCCAGGGGCTGAGAGCCCTCCCTGGGCACGTCCAGTGGACTGGACAGACCCCCCACAAAGCAACGACAGGAGACGTGTGGGGATGTCGGACCCAATTGCCTCCATCTACCTACGTGTGCAGTCCTTCTGGTTTGGGGCAAGGTCAAAGCCGGGCCTGCAGTCGCAGGCCACCCCACCTTTGGGTGTCTCCCGGCAGATGTGGGCACAGCCATGGTCTTTGTTCATGCAGTTCATACCCTCTGGGAAGAGACAGACAAGAGAGGGGTTGGGGATAAGGAGAAAAAGAGAAAATTTCAGGCTGAAAAGAGGCCATGAAACATCACGATCGCATGGAGTGTACGGAGCCATCCAGACGGAGGGCCTCTGGGGACAAACCACGGACATGGTGCCCAGGTCGGGAGCCAGGCCTCACTCGGAGAGCCGCACCGGAACTGGCCGTGAGGCACCCATAGGCAGCCGCTGGTGCCCGTCAGGCTTCAGACAGTGTCCCCACTAAAACGGTGCAGGTGGCACTAAACCAGTGCGTGCAGCACTTTCAGTTGCACAGAAATGCCATCTGCTCCCATGAGGCAGGCAGAGACCAGCTCACCTGGCCTAGCCAGCCTCAGGGGTCCCCCCGGCACCGTCAGTCCCGCTCCCCACCTCTCACACTGAATCTGCACAAGGCCACCCTCGGGACTGCCCAGCCTCGTCCTCGCCAGCCCCACGGCCATGCCCTGAACCACACCAGCCCCATCAGTTGCCAGAGGGGTCTCCACATGCACCTGGGCCAGGACCCTCAGAGTCCTCACCCCCTAGTGCAAAGCCCTGCTCAACCAGGTGCTGGCCTCCAGCTCCATGTGCACCCCTATGAAGACAAGCACCCCCTTCAGAGACAGGGGACTGTGATCAGCTGCCCACCCCGAAGGCCCACAGTATGCTACAGGCACCACGAGGCCCTGACCCCGGTCCTCGGATGCTGAAGCCCCTCCCCCCTGCCCAAGCGCCTCACTGAGCATGCGGCTGGGCTGCCTGCAGGTTCCTGGGGCAGGGACCACCCGCTGCATGTCCCCGGAGGCCTGGCCCCTGCAACCTGCCCAGTCAGCACCGGGAGCACCGGTATGAGGACGAGAACACAGCCCGCCCTCCTCAGTCACCCCAGTTCCCGTCCCCTGTCCCTCTAGACAACTTGATCTCCCTTCCTAACCGCCTGGCGTGGCTTGGACCCCCTTCCACTGACCCCAGTTGATGTTTATCTTCCTAGTGATTTGTGAGGCGTTTCCGGAATTTACTGGGCCAGGAGTCACGTGGGAGGCTCTAGGTCCCAAGCCCATCAAGAGGCTGAGGGCAGACGGGAGGAAGATGGCTGTCCGCCACGGCCGAGGCCGGCTTCCATGGCCCACTGCCGGGAGCTGGCCTCGGACAGCGGGAAGGAACCGCCGGCGGGGACACACCGGCCTCCTCTCCCAGGCGGCTCGCTGGTGTCCTGTCCAAGGTGAGGACCGGCCCGATCTTGACCCTGTCCCTCGGCCCATGCACGTGGATGACAGTATCAGCATCTATTTAAGAGCACAGACACCCTGGCAGCTAAAGGAAGATTTAAAAATTCTGGGCCTAAATGAAACCCGAAGTGGAAATGAAAGCAGCACTTTTCTCCACATGCTGCCCCTGGGCTCACTACTCTTACTGTGCCTTCGCCTTGACTGGGTTCCTTATTCAAATCAGACTGTTGTACCGACACAGAGTATGAGCAACTAGCCACCAGCCGAGTCAGCAAAGCGCTTCCAGGCCTGGCGCCTCACGGTGCTGAGTCCACACGGGATCACGGAATTTCGCAACAGCAGGCACGCGTGACCTGCAGGGTGGTGTGCTGGTAAATGCCGAGCCACTCGTGGGGCGGGGAGAGGCCTGGGTGGGGGCTGGTTGGCAGCATTTGCCCATTTCTGTGGCGTCAGTCCTCCAACCAGCCCCAGGGAGACCGCAGGGGGTGGACGTGGCTCTGCAGCTGGGAGGTGCCAGCGCGGCACGTGGCTTTCCTGGAGAAGGAGTCTGGTGAAGCCGGTGCTGGGACCGCAGCCCGGCCTCCTCACCGCTCGCCTGTCTTGGAGAAACTGCTTCCCTTCTCACAGCCTCGTCTGTGAAGTGGGAGTGATGACCTCTGCCTCCCGGGCAGGAAGGTGCCGGATGGGGCAGGCGCTCGGGCACGGGGCCCTGAGGCCGTGCTTCTCCTGGGAGCTGGGGAAAGGGCAGCCCCGCCGCGAAGAGGCTTTCAGGACAGGGCTCCCTCGGCCACTCAGATGCCCAGTACCTCGCAGGTCTCTGGCAGACTCGGCCCTGCAAGGCTGGTTAGTGGGTGGTGGCATGGGGCAGCTCCCTGACCATCATCCGTGGGTCAGGGGGAGCCCACAAATGTACAAGAAGCTGGTGTTTCACCTTCTCCTCAGCGTGACACCCGCCACCTCCCACATGTACCCCACGGCCTGTAACCATCCCCAAAGTGCCCCACACACCCACTCCCTTCCTTTTCCAGATACAAAACCCTGTCTCAACCCCACCAGCCCCGCAGACCTTCCTGGCTCTGGGTGATGCTCCCTGGGCCACCCCAGGTTATTCTTCCGGGTCGTCCCACGGCGGCACAGGAGGCTGATGCCCACAGGGCAGATCTGTGCTCCTCGCTGAGCCGGGAGCCCCAGGGCCCCCGTTTAAGCGCAGGCCCCCTCCATGCGTGGAGACAGGGAGGCTGGCCTTCCGGTCCCATCGGAGGGCCACATGGCGGAGTTCAGCTTCAGCACCGCTCAGCTTCCGCCCACTTCGGGGACCTGCCATGGCCTGAGAGCTTCTGCAGGCACCTGCTTCCTGAGGAGAGGGTCATGTGAGCCGCCTGGCCAGATACAATTTCAGAGTCCTTCCCGAAATCCGGTCTTCAGGGCCAGTGCCCGCCGGGTCGGGCTGCCTGCCAAGTCAAATCCAATTTGATCCAACCCATCCAAATCCAATTATGTCCTGCAAACCTGGACCGAGTGTCTCGCTGGTGCCCGGGACGGGGCAGGGAGCCAGGAGACAGATGCTCTGCTGCGACACCTGCCAGCTGCTGCAGGGCCTGGCAATCACGTCACCCCTGAGCTTTAATCTCCACCAGGAAACGTGGAGTCACAGGACCTGCCTCCAGGCGCTCACGCATGTGCACTCCTTTCTGTGGCCAAGGAGGCCTCAGGGTGCAGGTAAGGACTGGAGGGACTCCTCCTTGGCAGGGGGAGCGGGAAGAACTGTAAACTGGGGCAGATCTCCGGACGCCATGGGGAAGCAGGCACGACTGCAGGCCAGAGCAGGTGGAGGCTGTGGTACCAGCCTGGGAGAGGTGAAGGACCCTGGAGGGGCGGCGGGGCGGGGACCAGAGGAGGCTAGATTTAGGACACAGTCAAGAGGCGCTTTCTGTGAGGTTTCCTGATGTGATACGGAAACTTGGGCTCCGACCATGCTCAGGTTAACCTCACCCTCACCATAAGTCTGTGGAGTGGCTACTGCCATACCCATTTCACAGACCAGCACATGGAGGTTGGTTGAGGGTGGGAGAGATGTGCCAGGGCCACGTGTGTGAGAGGTAGAGCCGTGGCCCGGGCAGCACCTCCCCGAGTGCCCAGTGCTTCCTCCTGTGGCCATGACAGGCCTCGGCTGCCTTCCCGTCAGGGCAGATTTGTCCCAAAGACAAAGATTTGTCTTCCATCGTTTCGGATTCTCCCCCAGAATGTGCACAGAGTTCAATGGCGGCAGGATCTGCCTGCCCCTAACCAGTGTGGACGTGGCGTTCAGCATTGCGAAGTTCACAGATGCGTCTAAGCAGGGCGGGGGCGAGCCCAGTCTGCATGAGGAGCCCGTCTCTCTCACTGCCTCCAGGATAACAAAGCTGGAATGTGTGCCTCCCAAGGGTCGTTGCTATGGCGATTTCATCAATAACATCACTTTCTGTATCCATGTCCCTTACGCTCCCAGGAAGGCAAGGCAAGTGGGAACAGCAGAGCAGGGAGGAAAGAACAATTACCTTGCTCTGCCCCCGCCTCCCCAACACCCAGCTCATCAATAAAAAACCAGGCGGCCCAGAAAGAGGCTGTGGCCTGGGGGTGGCAGGAATGGCTGCAGTCAGCAAGCTGCCCAGGCTATGCTGGAAAACAAACACTCCCGCGTGCTGCGAGGAGAGTGGAGAGCGCCCGCTCGAGAGGCAGGGAAAGGTCCTGCCTCGGGAAAGGGACAGGACTGGCGGGACTGGCGGGAGATAAGGATGACATCACCTTCTCTCAGAGCCACCAGAGAGAGGTCAAAGCCGAGGTGAGGGGAGGTGAGGGGCGGATCTGGGGGGACCTGAAGGCAGGCAGATGGGGCGGCTCTGGGCTGCAGGCTGAGCACAGTGATCTCCTTTAAGCCCCAGGAGCACTCTGCACAGTAGGTGCTGTTATCCCCCCTCTGCAGGTGAGGTGAGGAGAGTAGGTGAAGAAAGGTTGGCAACTTCCCCAGGGACAGGGAGGAGGGCAGTGGGTGGGGCCTGTGCTCCCAAGGAGGCAATGGGCCATTTAAGCGGGGGAGGGGCAGGGAAGCCCCACTGCACGTCTCTTCCGCG
Source organism: Murina feae (assembly GCA_004026665.1). Classification (NCBI taxonomy): domain Eukaryota; kingdom Metazoa; phylum Chordata; class Mammalia; order Chiroptera; family Vespertilionidae; genus Murina; species Murina feae. The sequence continues at coordinate 10,045 of PVJC01001944.1, read as the reverse complement.
GTGACAGGAACCCTGGGATGGCCCAGCCTCTGGCCTTCCTGGCTCCGTCCACATGTCCACACTGAGTCTCCCCAAGCCCATCTCCAACACCTGCTTCTCTGAAGTAAGTACGTAGTTCCTCGCCCGGTCCTCCCTGAGTCGGAGGGTGACCTGTCTGTGCCCCCAGGACCCCCACCAAAGCTCGCCGAGGGCTGGAGCATGCCTGTTCATTCCCGAGCACCCAGCCCCGGCCGGGCACAGAGGACACTGACCTCACAGACCACCCTGCAAGCGAGGCAGCTTTCTCCTCACTGTCCAGAGCATTGCAGAGCCTTCAGCGATGCGCCCCTGGTCCCCTGAGCAGGACGGGGAGAACCAAACCACACCCCTGTTCCTCTGACTCAAAGGCCTGCCATTCTCCAGCGGCAGAGGGAACTTTCTAGAATATAAACAGACTGTCTTTCCACTGCTAAGAAGCCTTCTGTGTGCCCTGGCCTACCCAGGGCGCACCGCGTTGGGTTGGAGTTCTCAGTGTGGCTCTCGAGGTCCTCCTGTCCCCATGCCTGCTGTGGCCATGGCAACAGGGACGTGCTCCTGTGGCCTGCTCAGCCTGCCTCCTCCTCACCTCGTGCTTTTGGAAATCTATTTCCTTTTGCTCCTTCGAATGGCAGCTTCCTACTGGTTATCTGATATTCTGTTTGGGGGTCACCTCTTCCAGGAGGCCCTGCAACTCCCTAGGCCGGACTAGGAGCCCAGCCTGGGCTTCCAGGCCATCAGGCCGCAGGGAGGGTCTGTCTGCAGGCCCAGGCCCTTGCTGCCCGCCAGTGGCATATCGGCCTCTGTCCCCTACGGCTCTCCAGCAGCATCTGCACCTGGACGGAGCTCCGACGGCCTCACATTAGGATGCCTGGGCTTTAGCAGAAACAGGTCTCTGTTCCCACCCTGCACCCCAAATTACATCCTCCAGGAACTTCCAGGCCTGGCTGCCCCAGATGACACCCCTAGCCGACCATGAGCCCCACCCACCGCAGCTGCATCCCTAGGGGCAGCCCCACCTCGGAAATGGGAGCGATTGGGACTGTGGGCTTCCTCTTACCCAGAGCTGTTCAGCGCCAGGACCTGTGCAGGCTCTCTGCAAACATCCCGAATTGACCATCTTCATGACTGAGTGCCAGGTGGCCTCAGCAGGTCCCTCAGAGAGCTCTCCCCCCGATCCCCAGCCACTTCAACAGCAGGTCCAAAGGGGTCCCAGCCCCTGGCCAAATGCTCACTCGGCTGCCTCAGTGGCCCTCAGGGGGCATCTGCTCTGTTCCTCCTCCTCGCTAGGGGAGCATTTCAGATGAGAACAAGTCCACCACCACAGCTGCTCACTGCGACAGGCACAGTGTACATGACAGACGACGGGGGCAGAGCTGAGATGTGGCTGGCTCCTGCCGTCCCAGATGACAGCAGAAGGGGTGGGTGGGTTGGCCTGCCTTCTCGAGCCTTGCCTAGTTCCGGGCCCAGGAACCCCGGAAAGTTGCCTCCATGAGCAGGGGGGAGCCTGTCCGACAGCTCCCAGTCTGGGCAGGTGAGCGTGGAGATGCCATGGAAGGTGCCACCAGCGCTGCCTCACATCCCCGTCCGGCCACCCCTTTACAGGACACCCATTTCAACTTGTAACGTGTGTGGCCTTGGAACCTGCTCAGTTTCCTCCCCGGAAGAGGAGGAAGATCATTCAAGGGTTGTAAGGAGGCGATGGCTCCAGCTCAGGGCCCTCCAACAGCCACCTCGTGCCACAGCTGGTGCCCAGTACCCCCGCTCTGCACTGGCCTACTGTGTGCTGGTCTATATAGAGCCCCACCTTATCCTGGACCCATACTCCTCCAACTCCTCCATCCCCTCCCAGAGCTAACCTCCCCTCCCTTCGGCCCTGAACTTCCCTGGCTGGTCACTAGGCGGCACCAGGAGCACGTCCGCGCCTTGAGGACCAGGTGGCTGGGACACAGAGGCCGGCCTGAGTTTTCACTAGTCCCCCTACAAGGCCTGCCCGATTCAGCAATGGGAACATAGGAAGCCTGGGTACGGCTGGGCTTGAGGGCAACACAGGTCCTTCCTGATATAAACCCGCCCCGAGTGTCGCCTTGGTCACACTTACACTGAAAGAGTATTTATCTGGCGACCCTGTCTGTCCCTCCACAGGGACCCTAAATGAAGCCATGGGGGAAGTCGGCCTGTGACTAGAGACAAATCTGCTTCTCCCTCTCACAAGTGACTAGATGGAGGGTCCAAAGTGGGGGGCCTCCACAGACACCCCTGGGACTAGGAGGAGGCGGCAAGAAGAACGCCGGGCCACAAGCGGGAGAGTTTCGAAGGACACGAGTAGTTCCCCCACCCTAGGCTGGCGCCTCTCCTCCGACGCCCATCCTGTGCTGTGGACAAGAGCACAGTGGCTCCTGGCTCCATCCCAAACTAGCTGTTCCTGGTGCCCGCCCTACACCGCACAAAGGTAGGCACAAAGGGGTGGCCACTGTGACTTCCCAGGGGCCTTGGGGGATGAAAGGGTGCCAAGGGCCTGGACAGACAGGCACCAATAAACATTGAGAACCTTTCCCTTCCCCAGAGCGCGGATTGAGGGCAGGCACAGCCCTGCCTGGGAATGTACAGGACTCTGGCCACATCTTCCCACTGGGCAGACTGCCGGCCGTCCCCTCACCGGGTGAACACACGGTGGTACAGGTCAGCACTGGGTGGGTCTGGGAACAGGAGTCCGCAGGGAGGGAGGTGCTCCGGAGGAGGGAGCCACTCACGCAGAGGCAGGGAGCAGGAGGCGGGCAGTCTCTGAACTTGGGACACATGTGGGTGCCACCGTGGGCGAGGTCTCAGCTGACCTGACCTCAGGCTACACGCAGTGGCAGAGCGAGCCCAGGCCAGGTGCCCAGCCAGACCTCAGCCCTCTGCAGCCTGGGATTGTCCTCCGGGCGCTGCAAGGAGCCCAGGGCCCTTCTCGCTTCCACTGAGCAGCCTCCTCTGCTCTGCCCTGTGCTGGCCGTGAGCCACATGTGCGCCCATCTCAGGAGCTGGCACACCAGTCCCCACAAGAGGGCGAGTCCCTCCGAGCCACATGGTGCCTGCCCGAGGCAGAGAGGGCTTCACAGAGGAGGGGCAGGTGCACTGGGCTTGGGGGTGAGGAGCTGTCAGGAAGTGGGGCCTGCGAACGGCACTGGGGCAGAGGCAAGGGCACGGAAACAGGCTCCCTGGTCACAGGGGAAGCGAGGCAGTGGGGGCGGGGAGGGCGGGGAGGGCAGTGTTCCAGGCAGGAGAGACGTGCGCTGTGATGCGCCACCATGTGCACAGCGTGGGAGGGACCGTGGAAGGTCCTGAGTGGGGTGACAGGGCCAGCATGTCTACAGCGGTGGCCCAGCTGTCACCGGGAGATGGGATGGGAGGGGAGGCCCGGAGGCTCAGGGGCAGGGTGAGGCGTGTGCCTGGGAGGGGCTCCCGGCCCCATCCCTTGCTTGCTCAGGGGCTTTGGCTGTAGGAGCCGGTCAGACAGGGTTTAGGTCCTGACTGTGCTCTTGACTCACCAGGACAAGCTGCCGCTTAGCCTCCTGCACAGGAGGGTCAACAGCCACATGGCCCAGGCCTGTCTCAGGATCTGGCGACTTGTGTCGAAGTCTGGGCACAGTGGGTGGCACCTGGTGCTGCCCAGTGACAGCTAACAGTTACCAGGGGACACCCTGTGTACGGATCATCTCCTTTCAATCCTCAGGAACAGTTTCATATTGAATATTGTTTGTCCCATTATACAGGTAAGCAACCGAGACCCTAGGACTTGTGGCCGAGAAGAGAGTCGGGGCCAGGGTCAACTACCTCTTGGCCTGGGGCTTGCCCTCTGCCCTGCTCCACACGCTGGGGGCCCAAGGGTCTGCATCATGCCGGAAGCCCTGTGACTAACCTGTGAAGTAAGGCCTGGGGTCCCCGAAGGGCTGCCTGGCCTGGCTGGCTGGGGGCTGGGCCAGGAGAAGGGCATGGAGCTGGCTCACCAGCAGCCAGAGGAGTTGTTTATGGGGTGGGAGGCTCGTAAAAAATAACGGGCTGGATTTACTGTCCCCGCCTCGAGGGCCGTTCCGGCTGCGCAGGTCCTCGACAGGCCCCCGCCGCAGCACATGCATCTTCCTGCTCGGCGGGTGGGCCGCTGTTCTCCCGCCAACCTGGTCTGCAGCAGGCAGGGGCGAGGGGACCTGCACACCTCCGGCCTGGAGGGCAGCCCTGAGGTTGGGGCGTGGCCACACCGGTGCATCCCACTGAAAACAGAACGTTTCCAGCCATATACTCCCACAAGGACCCCAGCACCCACAGCCGACGACGGACAGCCCTGGCACGGGGCAGGAGATGTCCCTGACCTGCAGGAGCCAGGCGTACTGGCAGGATCCTAAGCTGCATGTGGCTGGGGCAGTTCGGGAGGGCCGTGGGTCTCTGCCTACAGCTGGTTCATTCGAGTCTGGCGGCGGGTGAAGCAGAGCTGGCTGTGTCATCAGAAACCGGTCCCCATGCTGGATTCTGCCCCTCAGTGTGGCCTGCTAGGTTCTCCTTCCTGCGACGGAGGTGGCAGCTCCCCTGAAACATTTCCCGGGGAAGCTGCGGACATCCAGGTGGTCAGGAGTGTAAAGACCCTGCGAGATGAGGAGAGTGGGCGGCCTAGGGGGGCATCTGCTGGCTAAGGTGGGGGAGGCCAGGGGGTGTCCTGTCTGCCTGCAGGCCAAGGGCAAGTGGGAGGAGGAGCAGCCAGATGGAAGACAAAGTGCAGAGGAAGGTCAAGGACAGGGCTGGAGGAATTGGGGAGGGGCCAGGACAAGGGCAGAGACAGGGCAGAGAGGGACATCCTGGGACCCACTGGCTCTCTGCTCTGACCCACCCCAGGGGCCTGCGTCCAAAACTCCCCAGTGACCTTTGCCAAGAAGCTCCTCCAGCCGGTCCCACGACGGGATGTGCTCTGAGCAGTGGGCTCAGTCCCGAGGGCCAGGGTGCGAGCTGTGGCTGCGTGGGTGTCACCGCATGGCTGCCTGTGGGTTGTGCCTCTCTGTTCAGAGCCCTACTCCAACCAAGGCCTGGTTCCGCTGGTAGCCGGCTCCGCACCCTCTCCTCCCCGCAGCCCAGCCACCCAATCCCCACAGAGCTCCAGGCCACGCTCAGCTGGCCACCTAAGAGGCCACCTGCCCTCAGGGCTTGTTGGACGCTCTTCACAGCCCCTAGCAGAACCGGTTCCCTCTGACCTAACAGGCTGCTGCTCAGGACCCATGCTGACCACCATGGCACACGGAGTGCATGGGCATGACGGAAGGTTAAGAGAAAAGAGCAGCATGTGAGAGGGCGGCAGCTTGAAGGTGCTGGCTCCTTGGTGGCCTGTTCACTGTGGGACCGGAGAGGCCCCCAGCATGTGACCACCACGAGGGGCAGTGGAGCCTGCGACTGGTGTGGCCTGGCTGCCCAGCTGTGGACCGGAGAGGGACTGCGTTGCTTGCTGTGTCAGGGGCTGAGCAGGAGGCAGGTGTGGGCTGTGATGGGCCAGAACTGGGGCCTGGAAGCCCTGAGCAGAGGGAGACAAGCCACAGATGCCAAGAGGTCTGGGTCCCCTCCCACCCAGCGCTGGGACAGGAGAAGCTGCTCACGTGAGTCACTCTCCTCAGGCAGCCACTCGCCTGACCGCTCAGGCATTTCCCCGACAGGATCTCTCACCCCCGAGAGGGCTTATGGGTCCCACTTTACACACCAGGAGCCCCGAAAAGGCAGGAGTGACGCAGAGGGCACGTGGCCATTAGGGATGGAGAGTGGCCGGGAACCTAAAGCTCCCAGCCCCGGCCTGGCCAGAGCCACATGCTTTGGGCCAGGGTTTGTGCTGGCGCTTGGGAAGTGGGACGGCTCTGAAGGGTCGAGCCCTGGGCCTGATGGCTCAGCCAGGGGCCTTGGCTGACCCTGCCTGACCTCTCTCATGCGTCCAGCCACCTCTAATCAAAACCAGCCTGTGTGCTTCTCCTCTTGCTCAGGGAGGCTCTGAAGAGCTGACAGGCATTAGGAAGAGTCAGATGACGAGGAATCTCAATTGCCAAACAGCTCTGGACCCATCAGCCCTCCCAGGAGCCACGGGGATCAGAAGCCACTTAGGTGCAAAGCAAGCTGGGGCTTAGCACCCGGACCCGCCCTGACTCTGTGCGCTAACGATCATTACTGTGGCTGAGACACGATCACGGCAGTTGCAGGAATGGCCACGACAGACGGAGGCTCAGGAGAGAGGCCTGAGTCCAGTCCCCCAGGTCCATCTCCACCCCCGAGAGTGACGTGCAGTCAGTCCACATCCCGTGCCCTTGACCTGTCTCTTCGGACCTTCCACGCGGCCTGGGGGAACCCCAGAAATGCTACCGCCAGTCCTTTCTGAGGTATCCAGGAAGTCTGCTGTTTTGTAGATGGATTCGTTGCTCAGATTTAAAAATTAGGAGTTTCACACGAAGACCCTAGCGAGGGAAGAGGCTTCTTTAACCCCCACGCCGGCTAATACACAGGGGGCTGAGCCCCACATCTGCATTCCGGTCAGATCTCCACCCCTGGCTTCTAGGAAAAGCTGGACCTGGTCACCCAGGCCTGTGGGTGGGCGAGGCACGTGGCCTGAGGCTCCACTGCACAAGTAGCGGCCCAGTCCCTGAAGCGTCTGAGTTCCCGTAGGAGCCCCCCACGCTCCTCTCCAGCATCATTCCCCAACTCTGCTTACCCAGCTTCCCAGGGCTACTCTCTGCACGAAATACAAACTCCGGCCTCAGTGCAGCAGTCTCATAGGGACTGGCCCCACCCAGCTCCTCTCATCCTGGGCTCCTTGCCCTGTGGCTCTCTGTGCTCCACCACCCGACCTTTCGTTCTGCTAGTCACACCAGCCTGGGCCATGCCTGCCTCAGGGCCTTTGCACACTCCCTGCCTGGCACGCTCCCCAGCTCTTCCTGTGGCCACTGGTGCCAGCCATTTGGTTTCAGCTCACATGTGGCTTCCTCAGAGGCTTTTACCGTCTGCCTGTTTCTATTTCTCCACCCTGTTTCTTTCCTTACATCCTTGTCACATCACAGCTAGTGACCCGGATGGAATCCTGACTACCCGTTCCCTACTGTGTAACCTGGGGCAGTTCCCTAATGTGACTGTCTCTGGCCTCCTCACCTGCCACCAAGTCGTACTATGTCCACCTTGCCACGCTGCTGTGCGGGCTCAGCTCAGAGTCCCACAGGACCCCACAACAACCACCTCGTCATGCGTCCTCCCCACCTGTAGGGCTGACGCTGAGGTCTGCTTTGTGACAGCCCTTGCACAAGGGCGCTTGGTGCTTCCACTTCCCCGGGGTCCTGCCTGTGGGAAAGCCATTCTTCAAAGGACCAGCCACACAACCTCGCCGAGGGAGGGGCTCAAGCCGCTCGGCCGCAGGAACTTTACAGCCCGCTCAGCGCTATCTATTGCCTTGCAAACCCTCTTCGCCGGAAGCAGGACTCCCTCCCACCACTTGTCCTCTCCTCCACAAATCTGTTTCTTATAAAACTCGATTTGGGCCCAGGGTCCTCATCTGGGGCAGCTTGACCTCAGAGCCCCACAGCTGGGAGGTCTTACGAGGGGCAAACAGAGCCGCCTGCGTGGGCTGCCGGGGAAATCTGGACAAGGCGGCGGGGGCAGCGGCCAAGAAACCGCGAGGCCGGCCTGTCTGTCCTGCTGGGGACATGGCCTTGCTAGGGACTATCGGTTCGTGCTGTCCTTGAGGAAACCGCCTGAACAAACACTAAGGGTTCTGAGGAGCCCTGGGCCGTGTACTTTTCAACTGTTTTTGTTTTTTTCTTTCTGAAGAACCGCTTTCAAATAAAAATCCTGCCCAGGGCCCCTGAGTGTCATGCCGGGGCCTCTGTCAGCTTCAGCTTCAGCGTCGCTGGGACTCTACACCAAGGATCTCAGTCGACCCCCCGAGGACCCTGTAGGATCAGCACACATGGCCGTTTTGTGGGTGAGGAAGCTCAGGCTCGGCGCTTCATGGGCCGCGCCCCTCCAGGCCCATCGTGGGGCTGGCCTGTCCTCGCACATCTACTCCCTTGGCCGCTCAGAATGGCCAGGCCCAGGAGGGGCCAGCTCCTGCCCCTGCCCCTCCCGCAGCCCGTTGGCTGCAGCCCAGCCGGCAGAGGCCGGCCCTTGCCTTCGTCTCAGCACACAGGTCTCTGCCTTTGCAAGTGCTGCCCCTCGGTCTCGAAGCCCCGCTGCTCCGAGCACGCAGGTTCGGGCTTCTCGCGAGCCTGTCCTGCCTCACAGCCCTGCTGCTTTGGCCCCAACTCTAGCCCCAACCAAGGACTTCCACCTGCTGGGATCAGCGGGGGGCCAGGCTCTGTCCCAGCCAGGGCTGTCCCCAGGCTACCTCTGCAGTCAGGCTGGCCAGGAGTCCTCCGGGTCCCTTTGGCCCCAGCCGGCTGCCATCCACCTGGCCTCCAGGGGACAGCAGGCTCCTGACCAGGAAGACTACCCCCAGGCTGGTGACCGGGTGAAACAGCCCATTGTCCCGGATATTGCCCGACTCACAGAGACTCAGAGAAGGTCCCTCAGCCAGTTTGGGCCTCCAGCCCCCCTGGGGAAGGGAACCAGGAGAACGGGGCCCTGTTCTTTCTGGCTGCAGCCAGCTCCCAACCCAGAAAGGAAGACAGTTTCTCTGGTCACATGTACCCGTGTGTGGCCCCATTTTGTCTCCAAATAAAAACACCAGAAATCCCAACAGGCCCGGTGAGCGGGCAGAGGGAAGGCGCTGGGAGGAGCCTGTGCAGAGCCAGCACCAGAGCACAAAACAGCCACTCAGGTCACCACCAAACTCCTGGCCTGAGCCCGAGCCGAGGCCGCTCCCTGGCTGCCTGCTGCCGGGGCGGGGCGTGCGGACTCACCGTTGGAGCGGTGGATGCAGGTGTGCTGGTTGTCACTGAGGAAGAAGCCACTGTGGCACTGGCACTCGTAGCTGCCTAGGGCATTGACACAGATCTGCTGGCAGCCACCATTGTTGTCCTGACACTCGTCCACATCTGTAGGAGAGGAAGAGAAGGGGAGAGGAGCTGGAAGGGAGGGTGCAACAGCTCCCCCCACCCCCAGATTGCTCCCTGAGCTACACACAACAGGACTCCACCCCACGGCGGTATCCACCCCACGGCGGCACTCCACAGACACACTACACAACATCCCAGAGTCACTGCAGAGGGATTCAGTTTCCATGGCTGTCGTTCAGCTGATCCTGGCATCTGACCTATATTAACTCCTCTAATCCCCACAGCAACCCTGTCACTCAGATCCAGGTGTGACCCCATTTAATAGGTGTGTAAACTGAGGTACAGAAAGGCAAAGCCAACTGTCTGGGGTTCCACAGAGACAGGAGTCAAACCTGGTGGTCTGACTCCCAAATCTGGGCCCTCACCGGTTCTGTTGCTGCCCCTCTCCCCTAAGACAATGCAGCTTACACCGTCTCCCCCAACACAGCCTTACCAGCCAAATTCCCTGTCCCCTCTTCAATCACACCCCAGATTTACAGCCAGCAGTACCAGACCTTGTGGCTAGGAAGGGGCTGGAGGACGGGGCAGTCTTCCCTCCCCTCTCCCCCCATCCTCCTGCTCTCCCCCCGAAGCCCAGGCTTTTGGCCTCACAAATTGATTTCAAAGCCCAGAGAATGGGGAGGTTTTGAAAAGGCCCGACCTCTGGCTGCTAAGACCAGGCGGAGGTGCCAGGCGGGCTTTCCCACTCCCCGAGACAGACCTGGCGGCACTCAGTTTGACCAGAGGCTGCTGGCACGAAGGGTGCCACGGCTGGAAAGCATCTTTATGGAGCCTGGCCTTGACCGCCACAGCATGTTCCAATTACCAAAGCTGTCGCTGCCTGCACTGTCAGTGTGTTTAGTGAAAGAACTTCTCAAACCTGAATGTGCCATGTCTGCATTGTCACTTTAACAGGCAAATATATGAAACCACATGCTACTGGCTGTGTCTAGGCAATAACCCACACGCAGTGCACGTGGTCACACACACGCACTCACACACGCACGCAC